>JANHFL010008417.1:11587-62172 GCA_032468155.1 Oxyrhabdium leporinum
GGATTTGAACCGCTAGATTGAATCAGCAGAAGTGGCCTGCAGTTCAACACTCTAACCACTGCGCCACCTAGGCTCATCATGTTAGCATGATGCTTCTAAAACAATCAGTGGAATGACACTGGAGGCTTTTAAGAAGACATTGGACAACTATTTGTCTGAAACGGTATAAGGTTTCCTGCTTGGGCAGGGTGTTGGACTAGAAGATCTACAATGTTCCTTCCAACGGTCTTATTCTGTAAAGTGTGCCATCTTCACAACATGTCTTAGGGCATTATAGAAAGGCACTATATGAGAAAACGGGTGAGAGTTTCTATGTCCTTGGAACTACAAGAGCAGTCTCTGTGAATAAGGGGTCCCATGAAATTTTCTCTCCAGTAACTGATGAGAGGGCATCAAATCAGAGTCTGGAAAGGGCTCATTTATATTTGATTAATGCTAAATTGTATAAGCACCTTGCAATGCAGACCTTGCAACTGTCTTACAACTGGTAATAGAATTCAGGGGCAGTGGTAGAAACATTTTGGTAGACCATAGTAAACCACAACCCACTACTTGATAAAATAGAAAAATGTGGATTAGAAAGCATCACCACCAGATGGATTTGTAAATGGGTGACCAACTGCACTCAACATGTAGTCCTCAATGGAACTACAACTACATCTTCATCAATGATTTGGATGAGGGCATAGATGGGGAACTCATCAAATTTGCAGATGACACCAAGCTAGCAGGAATAGCCAACACTCCACAAGATAGGCTTCAGATACAGAAGGATCTTGACAGACTTGAACATTGGGAGCTATCTAACAAAATGAAATTCAGTGGTGAAAAAAGTAAGGTTCTACATTTAGGCAAGAAAAATAAAATGCACAAGTATGGTATATGAGGTACCTTGCTCAACAGTAGTAACTGAGAGAGGGATCTTGGAATCCTAGTGGACAACCATTTAAATATGAGCCAGCAATATGCAGCAGCTGCCAAAAAAGCCAACACAGTTCAAGGCTGCATAAACAGAGGGATAGGATCTGTTGTGTTCAAATGATCAGGCAGATTACACAAGGAGTTTCAGTTGCGGGAAAGCACACCAAACAGATGTCCGAGCTCCCTTTTTATTTAGCACTGCTTGCTCATCGCAGTCGCAGATAGGGTACCAAAAACTCATTTGATCTTACTTGTACATAAATGATTGGTTAACATATGTTTGGGTGTGCTGGTGATACCTTCATGCTTAGCTCGTGTTGCATTCAGCTGACTTTCTTAGACTCATTTCCTTAAAGTTATCTATGTGCCGTTTCTCTCGGCTGCAGATTATCTAGAGTGGATGCATGTGTTGACGTGACCCTTCCTGATGTGGTTTGCCAGCTATCGAGAAGGCCCATAATCACCACAGAAGGGAGCCACATAGGCATCAGAAATAGAATCTCTCAAAATCAAAGGCTAGAGACCTCCCATAGTCAAAGTTAACTCAAAGTCAAAATAGGTTGATTAGAGACAAAATCTCCTTTACAGTTTAGGTAACGATGCTTTTTTTTATCTGGCAGAAACTGGACTCAGAACCCATCATTGCATCTGAGGTAGAAGATACAATACATCAGCGGAAAACCTGCAGATCTCCAGATGTTATTGATTTATACTTCCCAGTCACTCCAGCCATCATAGGCCCTGATGGGTAATGCCAGGAGCTGTATTTCAACAACATCTGGAAGATCAAAGGTTCCCTCATCCTTGATAAAATGCACACAAGTTACAAGAAAAATTTTATGCAGTAGCTTTGAAGAGTTGTGCCTGGAGTCTATAGCCGGTCCAGCTTCAACATTCAGAATAAAAAATCTTGCATTTAGACATTCACTTCCTTTGCCCAAGTCAAAAAGGCAGTCAGTTTTGTATTTGAAAATTATTTTTAAAAGACATATTTAGTATATGAGAAGATACATGTTCCTTTGTATATTATATAATAGCATGCGCCCACAGATGCATACTCAACATTCTATAATACCCTGAGCTTTTTTTCATTGTCATATCTATACATTATAGATAGGAACTATACAAATGTGATAATGGAAGGGAAGAAAATACCATACCCTTCCTTGTCTCAGAGGACAGGATAAATTCCCACTGTGCCAACCTATTATCTAAATATGGCAGGTACTTATAAAATTCTTGAGCCAACTATAATTCTTAATCTACTTGCATTTTACCTTTGTCCTTCTGTCCCTTTTGCTTATTAATGTCAATGAAGGCCTTAAGCTAAGCTAATGAAACATAGAATATACTATGCAGAATATATTAGCCCTTGAGCTTTTGCCTTTTTACTTGTAGATATTCATCAAATCTCTCCTTCAAACTGCATTGCTGTGTGGCCACTGACAAGGGCCCTGCAGTAAAATTAGAGCAGTCAATCTTTTACATAGGAAAGCAGGAGAGGACATTTACCCAGCCAAGTTCATCTTCTTCATTCCTCATTTCTATTTTAATTTCTAACAAAGCCAAAGTCTTTTGATCATCCAGTTCTACAGTAAATGCAGTTAGAATCAAGTCAGTACTTCAGCCAATACAGAACTAATAACAGCAGATGCACTTCTGTGTTTCAAAAATCTTTCTTTGATGCCAGAAATGTTTCAGCTCACTCCTGGGGAAGAAGAAAGCTTTCTGACAGTTTGAAAAATTCAAACATTATCTACCCTGATGACACTCCAGATTCTTAATTAAAACAATTAATCTCCAGATGCAACTTTTTTTTTATTTTTAACATTCATGAATTTTTTGGGGGGGGGGGGTTGGTCAAATATATGAATATGCCACAAATCATCTAACATAACATTAACTAAGTTTGCCTTAACCAAAGCTAAGAGTTTTTTTACTAATAAAGTTAACTTACCTATCTTGCTTATAAATATATATATACAACAAGTATACATAGAAAGCTATGAATACACACAGTAAGTTCTATCTGGAGGTCAAATACTATATCTATTTTAAGATTAAGCTTTACTGAATGCTAAATGCATTAGGGATGATATCAGTTTCTTAAAGTTTATTTAAGGAGGGATACTAAGAAGAACATAGCTTTCATTGAGACGTTATTATTTATTTTACAAATTGCAACAGTTCTTGAACAAATCCTAGTTTTGTTCTGGGTTCTTGTTTTGGTCCTTGTGCTAAGACACAAACCTATTCTTATTCATTCTTGTCAGCTATTAAGATACACCCGACAAATAAAAGCCACAAGAACCACTGAAGCTCTGCTATACTGTTCTAGAGTACCAAGACCTCTTATGCCAAAGAGAATCAAGTTGGGATAATCTTGAGTTTATTTCTCACCTCTCTTTTCTTTCTCAGAGATGACCTAGTGTTTACAAAATTGCACTTTCATTCCTCCTTTTCTCTACTGTGCAACTGCTTCAGATCAACTGTTACCAACTGGCTCAAACTTTATCTCCCTCCTCACAGAAATGGTATCCTGATGGAAAAGGAACAAAGGGACTTACTTTGAAAAATAATGCCCTCTCAATCTCAATGAGCAGTCCACTTCCATCCAGCAGGCCGGTTTATAAAAACTAAAGCACTAAGAATTGTCTGGTTTTTATCGCCTTCTGCATCCCCTTTCTGTATCATGTCTTTGAATGTCATGAGGCTGTTGGTGGGGACTTTTTATTATTATGGAAGTTGTTCTGAGAGCATTTCAGACTTCAATTAGGGTTGAAATGCTATAAATAGTAACTCATTTAAAAAAGAAACAAAAATTCCATAAACTCCAAAATGAAAGAAAAAAATTAAAAATCAATTTTAATGCCTTTTCCTTTCTCCCTTTTAAACTCAGTTTTGTTTCAAACTTCTGCTTTGTGCCAGACCTCTTCTCTTTTTAAATAGCCTGTTTCGGAGCTCTGAGTCAAGGATAATTCTCTCTGTGCCTCTTTTTTTGCACCAGAATAACTTCAACATCCTAGTTCAATTGAGAGGGTTGACTTCTTTATCTTTTTAAAAAACTAATATGTTAGTTTGGCTGGTGTGTAGATAATTTTATTTTGTTTTTTCTAAGTAAATGAAACAGGCAATTTTAAACATTTCTGCAGGCTTCATCCAAGACCCAGATGGAAAACTGTGAAAGCTAGATTTTGAGGGCACCAAGGCTGACAGCTTCTCAAGCAGGAGGCTTCATCCAACTTGTGTGAAGCTCGTATTTGTACAGAGGTCTCTATTAAGAACCCCAAACTACTTTAATCCATCCAGGAGATCTGTTTCAACCTCTAAAAATAAAGAACATGACAGCTATTTAACAAGGGAGAGGGCAGAATGTCGCTGTCTCTTAGAAACTGCAAGAGAAGCTTTAAAGCAAAGAAGAAGGCGGTCACTCAAGAAAGAGCTTTAGCCAAGATGAAATCACAAATTATACCTCATCTTATGGAAAGCATAGTAGCCATTTGACTGTGATAAGAAGTGCTACAAGAGTCTGCTCAGCTTTTCCAATCATTGATGAGAAGAAACACCCCCCCCCCAAAAAAAGGGAACAGAACCGCAGGAAAGGGGCCAAGATGGAGGGAATATAAACACAGGATACCAAGTTTCAGGAGAATTCCAGTTCTGATCCAGGTAGCCAATAAGCCAGGGGAAAACTGGAGGTGCTCATTTAATGCCATCATTTTTGACACTTTTGAAAGAAACTGGGTAGAGTTATTTAGGCCAGAGTTCCCCAACCTTTCCAGCTTTGCAGCCTGGGAAAGGAAGAGGGGATGATTCCGTGTGAGAGGCGGGCATGCACACCTGTTTGCACAAATGGAGCATGCACACACACACTTGCATGCTGCTCACTCACTTGGGGATGTGTGCACGCACCCCTCGCCTGCCACTTCCACAGCCCGATTCCAAACAGCTCAAGGCCTGGTAGTGGACCATAGCCCGGGGGTTGGGGGGCCCTGATTTAGGCCATTGGTTCCAATCCTCTCTAAGCAACAGTCCACATAAAGTGACACAAGCAGATACAGCCCATAACAATATAGAAGGCTGTCCTTAAAGTTGTTTTTTTTGCCCTGGAAAATAAAGACAAGACTACATCTCTTTGTCTAGCCACCTTTCCCTATCCCCAACATGCAAGACATTAAGTCATCACCATCATATAAAATTCAGTGTTGTGCCTAGCCTCACTGATTCAGTCAGCTATACATAAGCGTCTTCTGTTATACATCTGCTGTGTGCACATTTCTGCACTTCTATGAGTTGACTCAGTATTTGTACTGCTGCCTCATAATTGCACTGAAAACATCCCTAGCTGTACCACTCTGTAAATGGTAGCAAAATATTTGATAGCAAAATCAGCAACACCCACCACTTTCCTCTGTGCCTTCTGGCAATACGGAACTGTCTCCATAGCACTTTTGTCGGTAGCATTGGCATCCTTTTTTTAAAGAATCTTAAGCACTGAATAACCACTCTACGGGTTAGTAATGATTAGACCCAGTTACAGCTTTCACGAGCACTTAAAAAAATCAAGTTTTATAAGAAGACCACCTTGAGGGATCTATATCCAGTAGATAGAACCTATCAAGAGACAGAAAAATAAAGCAGTCACCCAAAAATGAAAATAAACTGTGAGGTCGAAACAGCACCATTTAAGAAGATGAACTTTTGAGCTTTAAAAAATAAGGGCTAGATGCAACCAGTAAACCATGGTAAAAACAAATAATTTTTTTGTGCTTTTTCCGTTGCTGAAAAAACTGTACAGATAATGTGAAAATGGAAATATTATCTATTGCAGATGATTCGCTCTACTGTATTTCCAAATTGAAAGAGTAAAGGCATATTGCAAGAGACAAACAAGTTCTCATAGTCAATCTAATCTTAGCATATTATATAACATTTTCAACATTAGTCAGTTATGTCCTTCCATATTAAACTCGATTTTAAGAGTTATCCTGTAGCCCTCTTTTTGCACTTTCATTGATGAAAAGATTATTTTTGAAAATCAAAATCTTATCTAGTTCTCCCTACTTGCAACAAACCTTTTCAAAGGGATAACAGATGCAGTGTTAATGTTGTTGAACCAGATCTCTACACTATGTGATGTTCCTAATCTCTTACACAAAGATGAATCTTATTAGCAAATAGCCACTTAATTCTTAAAAGCCTTTGTAAGCAAGCTATTGGAGCTAAGTGTCATGCATTTTTGGAGTGTTGACAATTGCTTATATGTGGGTTTTTCCCCACACTGAATTTGTTTTATGCTTCAGCTTTGATGTTTGAAGTCACTTGCTCAATTACTATAAAAACTCTTCTTCGATAGACATGAATGGATCCCTCAATATCAGGATATAACATTGAGCATAAATGTTGGAAGCAAACAGGACAATAACAATAGATTCTTTTGCTTCTTGATGTGACTCTTGCTGTGAGTCAAGGAATTTCTGGCACTCCAGAAACTGGTTGTGATTTTGATATTGGTAAACAAGTGAAGAAAACCAGAAAAGTTATAAGAGATGGGAATCCCCGAGGGATAGATTGACTTTCCCCAAATTTGTGCTTTCCAGATGTGTTGTGCTACAAGTCCCAGAATTTCCTACTCTGGTCATCCTATCTGAAAATCTTGGTGATTTTGTCTGAGATGGAACATTGTTCCATATGAAATAGGAGGTTGATTTTGAAAAAAGAGAAGCATTATTCATTGTGTCTATGATAATAAATGCACAGTATAGGAAAAGTATCTATGTAAGAATCCTGTGGCATCCTTCAAAATGGATAGTCCACACACACCAATATAAACAGTGGCTATGCATATACCATATAAACCAAACCTACATAAACAAGTCTTCTTAAAGAATGTAGAATGGCTAGTATTTATGAAATCTAAACATGCAACCTTCATCTTCAGATGTAATAGGCTTTTGATATGTCCTGTGGTCCTGATCTGTTTAACAAGGAGAGACAAGAAGCAATCAGTTAGGCCAGTTCAGCATTGCTTACATTCTGAGTTAGTTTAACACTATCAAGCCCAGCTGAAAAGCATTTATTCTGATCCAGTATTTCATAGCCAGAAGGAAAGCCAAAACATTTTCAAAAGCATAAAAATGGTCTCACAACATTTGATGCAAGACATTTGGCCAAAAGTAACTATTTATGGAAATAAAGCATTATGTTGGTAGGTCTCAAATTTCACAAATCATAAAATTAAGAACAATGATGCATAAAAATAAAACATAACAAAATCTGGTCTTATTACCTCTTGAGGATGAATCAGTTTCAAAAAGTATTTTGAAGTGAGATGGAAAGAAAGCTATTTAAAAAAAATAAGGCAGATGGAACTGGATCTCACTCATTTCAATGTTTTACTGATTTATAGTCAAAGACTATGGAAAGCAATTGAACGATGGTTCCTATTATCAAGTTCCTATGCTTCCAAATTTATTATTTCACTTTTTGGAATCTTGGTAAAACTTGATTTTTTTTAAAAAAACAGCAAAAAGTAAAGATAATCAAAGCAGCATCTACAAAGAGTACCTTGGCTTTCATGGAAAAAAATTCTTAAATTCAAACTTCTTTCTGAATACTGGGACAATGGCTGATAGTCTGGGTCACTAATACTGAACCAGGTGAGTTAGAAATTAAGTTGAAGTGAGACTGTTGTCCATTTATCAAAATAAAATTAGTAAATATTGAAACAATTTAAAACTTTGATGGAAAAGTATTCTTCAATATTCTCTCAGGCACAATAAAGGAATTCATCTGATTTCTTTAGGCAAAGAATTGAGCTGCTTTCATTGGAAAAACCCTGTCCTGAATGTCCATCACCACTAAGAGTCTGCAGGGATGGGGTTGGAGCAATGTAAAGCAAGTAAAAATGCTGTCCACCAGGGTTTTGTCTAACACATCATAGAGCAGTAGCAACTCTCTTACTTTATCTTTACAAGACCAAAACCACAGTTTTCTTATCATACACTTATCAGTAACCAAACTAAATTATATACAATTATATTCTGACCGCATCTATCCAGCTTGTGGCAACTCCCACTGAAAGAATGTGGAGTTACGCAAAAGCAGAGCTTGATTTTGTAATATCCTTTTTACACTCTACGTTGGTTCTTTATGGCATATGCCCTTTCCTGCCCATTTTCCTATTCCTTTACTCTAGTATAAATCCAAATAAAGGATATTTCTGATATTTTATTCTCCTCAAAAATGTGTCAACTCTGTGGGCCTAGATGTATTACATTTTGAAATGAATTATATTTTGCTTTGTTAAACATTGCTAAAAGCCGACAAAACTTTCTGATCATTTTCCCCTCAGTCAAGTTTATTAAAGTCAAATAAATATTGCAGAATGTTTCTGCTGAACTGAACTTTAATCCACAAAAACATCTGTTAATAAAGGTGTTTAAGACCTCACAAGGTTGTTTTTTGCTGCAATTGTTACTCTTATACAAAAGTTGTTAAAATAACTACCGTATCTACTACTTACATTACAATGTAAATAGTCTACATTAGAGATTACATGAATCAAAGTAATCTACATATTGCAAAAGACCAAGGTAAATGAACAATTCTCACCTAAGTATGAGGCCAGCATTTGCAATCAACATCTTTTAATATTCAATTTCCCCAATACTATCTCTGTTCTGCTGCCATCTGGTGTTGATTTGAAAGAACAGTATCACATTTTAAAATACATTTTTAAACAGAAAGCAAACACTTTAAAGGTCCTTTTTAAAAAAGCTTTGGAACCCATCCACTTTGTATATAATAAAATAAATATGAAGACTCTACCTGAGCTATAACATGTAGTTGAAGTAACAATGACTTTAGCCCACATGTACTACACACACACACACACATTTTACTTTGCAAATGAAGTTGTGGCTTTAAAATTAACACTCGGGCAAAATTTGCATGTCAACATGATTTCACACACACGAATCGCTAATTGCTACTAGCTAACAACTACTAAGTGCAGTTTTGGCTTCAAATAATACTGAAGGAAAAGTATCCAATGTAATTACAGCCACACAGAAAAGAAAATCAAACATAGCCATGTTGTATTATTTTATGCATTTTGCTATATTTGGGTTTGAATTATGACTTTTGGATTTTATTGCTGTTCATCAGATAATAGCAACTCACATCTGGCTTTTTAACTGTTCCGTAGACCAAAATGTGGGAGAACTCCCATCAGATTGTTTCCCACAAACTTCAGGAAATGGAAATTCAGTTAAGACCATGAACTGAGCAAGAGAATACATTCTCATGCTCATTGGAAAGAAGACACTGGAGATTCAACCACTAAAAATGAAAAGAAATAAACTGAAAAATGAATATTTTTGTTCAACAGCAGTGGGAACAGTCTCTACTAATCAATTATAATGTGTTCTTACACAATCTAAGAAGCTTTCTGCAAGATATGGAGATACTGTATGACCAATCTGAGAGCAGAAACAGGCATTTAAGAGCAATTTATAACAAGTCTTGGAGAATTTCTATACATGTCCAGTAATTTTCATTCTTAAATATCTAGGAAACAGTATTTCTTCAAAACAATGAAGGGTCACAAAAATTAAATGTTCTATTTACTAAAAAAAAAAGAAAAGAAAGAAAAATTAATGTAAATTTCAGAATTTTCTTAACACATTTGGGGATGGTGATATTCTTAAAGAATGAAAAGTGGTGGTTCTCTCTATAATGAAAAGCCGGTATTGAAAAAAACAGCAAGAATAAAATTATCCTATAGGTAATTACAATATTTTACTATGAGCTTAGTAGCATTTCATTTGAACAGAAATGCACAGAATTGTATTGTTTGCATGACTGTTTGGCCCCGTGTTCTGACCTGATGAGAAAATACTTCTTACAAAGAACCATATTTTGCTCCAGCAAAATGGGAAATTAATATAATGGCTCCATAATATAGACAGCAGCTTGCTTCAGTTGGCTCAGCAACATATAAAACATACAACTCTCTGCCAATATCTGGAGGTTTTAGTGATATTCTTTATATAAAATTTCATTTAACATGCACTGTCCACAATTGAAGGACACTGCAATCAGATCTGTATCTAGAAATTTCATGTGGCCATTTTTCTTGTATGCTTATCTAAATTATTAGATAAGGTGTGAAGCACTTCTTTTTTTCTTCTCCTGCAGATACAAATGATTCCTCCACAGAGGAAACATCCCGCTGTTGCGTAAGATTTAATAGATAAGTCCAAAACATTTCAAGATTACAACACTGTCTCACCAAAATACATTGTTCCAGCTTTACCAGAATTACCGGGATTAGCTTTGAAATAATAGAATCTTGGTACAACATTTAGAATAATCAGTTTCAAGGTCAGATTTCTGCCATTAAATCAGAACAGCTATTCTTACATCAGGACACTTCCAGCAAGGACGGAATAGGGCATTTTGAGGTTGAAGCATTCCATATTCTCTGTTTCTGCTAACAAGCAGCATACTTTTTATTCATGGTCAAAGTTGCTTGAATTTTGCTTTCCTGAAAAAATATCTGCTCTTTTTATTTTTGTGATAAACCACTGTATATTCATAATGCAACTGCACCTACAAAAAAATCCTTCTCTGCCGATTCAAACAAACCATCATCTTATGAATTCTGAACTTTGTGCTTCAAAAATGCTAGAAAAATCCTTATAAAAGTAGAAGGATGCCAGTTCGTTATATTACACTTTTATTTTACAGTTTTTCAAAATCTGTTTTACAGATACATTAACTGGGACAGCTGCAATACTGACCAAAAAAAGCATACCTACAAACCAAATACACATTTTAATATTTACTAGTATAGAATCACTAATATCCAAAGAGATGTGTCATGTAGTAAAGAAGGTGTGTGGCAATGCAAAATGTAGAGAAAAGATGTTAAAATGAAAAGTAAACATTGCATCCATGGTTACACAGCAGAGATCTTTGCAAACACATTTGGTATTATAACATTCTAGACAGCAATATGCTTTGTAATACATATTGATTATAATACATGCCTTAGAAAGCCTGTATTCTGTGTGTGTAAACTTAACCAAATAAACTAGATATGATAAAACAGAAAATAACCTAATCTGAAAGTAAGTTCTTCATCTTAGAAGGACACTGCATTCAGGTGAATTTTAAATTATTTTTGGAATATTCCTTCTCTCTTGCACATTATTTTCATTTATATGAGAATTTCATGATGCTACTTAATTGCTGCGATTGTGCAAGAAATATACGGTCTTCCAAAGGATAAAGCTTTGCCTCAAAGAAGTCAGTATTTGTAACAACTGTAGCACAAAATGATTTGCAAAGGACTTAATTTTGAACAGCACTGCAATTTCTCAGCTATACTCCGGTGGTTCAAAGTAGTAGTGGTTCTAACAAACTGAGAAAAATCTCAGCCAAAATTTCAATAATCTAATTGCTGTTCTCAACATTTTGACTACTGAAACAGCACCTGTTTTATCATTACTGGGAACTAAAAGACAAGATCTAAGCACTTTAGAACTTCTTTAATGAGCTACGATACAAGATGATGCTCTCCAAGTATGGGGTTTTAACAGACTAGCTACAACACACTTTTAGGGACTCTTCATATTTTCAAAGATGCCCCTCAACCCTAGCTATCAGGCACTAGTTTTGCCCTGCTCCTGGCTCTGACATGACATAAACTGTCATATCAGCCCTATTGACATAGGACAGCAGCTTCTTAAAAAGGCAATAGGAATAATATATGGTTTCCATCAAGCCAAAACGTTTAAAATGTAGGGGCACAATGGCATATTCAGCATCCTGTTTCTTACCCCTTCTCCATAATCTTACATTTTCAGCTCTCACTCAAAGTTTGTTTTCAATTCAGTCACCACACTTCCTACTACAGACAAAGTATCATGGGAACAAATTGAAGTTTGTGAAAAGCAATGGCCTACATTCCAATCAATAGTTTCTTGTCATACTTGGAAAGTCACAACCTTCATCAGAAGCATTTTTACAGCAGATTATTAATAATGCATTATTAAACATGCATTTCTGTCTTAACTTCTTTTTACTAAAACGTTCATATTGAAAGTGGTTATGGGCTGACAATTAAAAAAAAACAAATCCCCAAGTTTAAAGTTCAAGTCTTCTTACAAATAGAGCATGACACACTGGCTCTGAAAAAAGGTGAACAAATCTGTCTTTTTTTCCTTCTAGAGCCATCTAATTGAAATATATAATCTGAAATAAGGCTAAAAAGAAGAGAAAAAAAGGCATTTCATTTTGTAAAATCAGAGTTAACAATTTCTTTGCACATATGTCCTGACATTTGTGTTCAGTGGGCTCTGCACCTATTTATCATGAATGTTAACTTAAAGCTTTATAAATTCAAAAATGTTTGGTTGATCATGGACCCACATTAAAAAGTGAGGCAATAAAATATAAAAGGGGGGGAGAGGGAATGAATAAACATTGATTTGAGGCTTCCATCTTCTGACTGCTCAAAAGGCCAAAATGTCCAATAAAATGTAAAACACAGTATATATTTTGTGTAGTCTAAAAAATCTGTTACGATAACTTATTGCAAATTGCACTCGGCAGTTCGCCAAAATAATGGAAAAACTACCCCCTGTTGGTTGGCACAGTCCTTTAGCCTTGATTCAAAGTCACCAATAGAAGGATCTGGAAAGAAAATTTGCAGCTGTGCTCAGCCAACTGGCTGCACCTTCTGGATGTGACCCAACACGGGACACGGCTTTGTCTTGCTCCTTTGAAGGACTTTCATCTTCTGGCAAGTATTCAGGGAGGTCAGTATTTTGCTCCACTTCTACTGGAGTATCTTGGAAAGGAACCAACATCTGCAAAAATGGAACATGGTGTTAACACACATCATGGAACATCACATATTTTTTTTAAAATTGCTTCTGTTTTTCAGCTAGGCTACATTTATTTCTGCAATTGCTTTTAGATAATTTAACTTTTATTAGCAGAAAGGAAAATGACTTTTTAAAGGTTGTTTTTTTTTTAAAAAAAATCATTTTTTTCCTCTTCAGGCTCATGAGTTCTACTAGGCTATCCAAACATACATGGCATGGAAAATTCCACACCTAAAGCTTTTCTTATCCACACATACTGTTGCACTATTATGCGGATATTGGTGCTCAAAGCAGATTGGGAAATTTATCTGCCAAGAATCTCATGTATATGTGATGGATACTATTATATCGGATGAAAAGATTATAATTATTGTTGCTGCTGTTTTCTTAGTGCCAACACTTTTAACAATATACTTTTATTGGGTGGGCAGTTCTCTCACCTCTTCTCCACTTTCACTTTTTACAACTTGCTGGGCTTTCATAACTTTGGTTGATGCTATTGCTGTGGCCAGTGCCTGCACAAAAATGGAAAAGGAAACAATAAGAAGAGCAAGATTTTTTTTAAAAAAACATCTCTAACTGAAACTGAAAATAACGAAAGCAAACCATTGGGAACACTTACCTCTGCTTTTAAATCTGATCTGATTCTGACAACGCATCTTTGAATTGCCATTTGAAACGTAAAGCTGATGACCCCTTTAATTTTAAGTAAGGCTTCTTCGCACAGGTTTCTTCGTGACTGGAAATTAAAGAGATGCATTTAATGGGTCAATACTAAGTAAATAACATGAAGTTAACGCATAGGTACATGTGATGCTATACAAGCAGAACAACATTTTTAAACAAAAAGAAATAATTGTTTGCATTTGGCTGTGAGGAAGTAAAAAGATAATATTTTTGCTTACACTTTGAAGGCAAACTTGGGAGAAATCAACTGTGAATAATGATGGAAAGTGCTGAAAAGCAAAGCAGCTTTTCTTTGTTATGATCAGCCAAACAGTCTCTTGTGATTTAGTTCTGACTGACTGAAATCCTCGTTGATGAGCAGTTAGTTTTAAGTTGCTATTTATCAGACATCTTGTATCCATACTGACTGAATGCATCAAAGCAGCTGTTACATCCTTCAGCTTCCTTATCTGTGGCAGCTCATGAACATCACTGCACTACACAACTCAATTCTGATGTCAACTGACATTGTCTGCTTATACAATTACAAGCTCATCTTATGCTTTAAGCAAATGGCAGGGCCTCTTCTATGCAACAACACAACAGTAACCTAAGCTAGTTTCATCAACTCTGAATTGCCCCAGCATGTTTTAATGCTTTTAGGGACTTCTGGAGAAGAAATGGCAAATTGAAAATGGCTCTGCTAAAAGCAGAGCTGATGCAGCAAATACACCAGCTCTTTGTGACTCCTTCCTTGTCCTTCAAATCACCCATAAGTGCTCCAGACAGTTGCTCTTCTCTGGCAGTTTAACAGATGTGAAAGATGATAAAATAGCCAGGTTGCTCAAACCATGCTTGGTACCTTCAGAAGGATACTTTCTTTTCTAATCACTTTCAGAAATTGTTTGTTAACTCTTTGGGTTGACAAGGCTGAAAACAATGAATTAATATACTTCAACATTTAGTGAAAAAAGTTTTAAATAGAAATTTAAGGTATGTGTATATGCATGTGTGTAGAATGAACAGCAAAAGTGTCAGTAGAATTTTAATTTTGGAAAGTTACAGACTGATGGAACAGATGAATTTGAAGTAAGATTTTAAAATTATTATAAAAACCTTTCCAGTGAGAAAATTCTTTTGTTTTGTATTTTTTTAAAAAAAAGATAGGATGAGACTTTGAAGGTTGGACACTAGAGGGCACCAGAAGAACTAAAGATAACAATTAAAGGAGAAGAACATACAAATCTGATTTACTAGTACAGAATGAAACACCATAAAATATTTTAACATTGGACATATTGAAGGATATTTTTGAACAATGGACCCAGAAGTTAATTTTAAAAGTATCTGCCTCTATGTGTTTAATAAATGTTACAGGAGAGGAACAGGTTTTCCCTGTCAAGACTGAGATTAATTTTAAAGTAAATTTTAAAACGACAGCCTACAAAAATGATAGGGAAATATAGCAGTGCCACTTAGACGTATATACCATTTCACAGTGCTTTACAGCCTCTCTAAGCAGTTTACAGAGTCAGCATATTGCCCCCAACAATCTTGGTCCTGGATAATTTTCCTACATTAGATTTATAAGAGTCTTGTTAAAATTTTGTAAGAAGGGAAGAAAAAAATAATAAAAAGAAATCAAATTGTAGGACATTACTTGAAGGGATTAAAGAAAAGGACTATAAAGTTGATGTATCTGATCAAGGTTAAAAGAGATATGACATTATCTCTGGTAACAAGGAGACCTTAAGGAAGATTTTATGATCCAGGTTACATCATCAGTGAGAGTGAGTTTGGGCTTTACTAGTTGGGTAGTGAAATGTCTGCAAACAAATAATCAAGTTCAGAGAGCACAAAGGACTCCATAGTATTTTCTTAGCTTTTAGAAACATTTAAGACACACCAATGGTCAAACACATAAACCACCAAGTTAATTACCATAACAGGGACAAATTTAGAGGAACTAATTAGATCTGTTTTAATGAAAGAAGGAGAAAGAAAGCCAAAAGAGAAATGTTATTCTGGAAGTGTAGGCCTGAGTCCATACTTGGTGTGAGCAAATAGTTGATTTGAAGATTCAGTCAAATCACTGAATTCGCTTAGAAAGCTGAATCATTAAATACGTGAGATGCCTTTAAATCTATTAAAAGAAATTAAATGCTTCCACAGACGTGGAGAAACCTTTTCTGGAATCATTTGTAATTGAAATCAATCTGTTTCAACCATTTGGATCAATTCAAATCAGATTTCGTCTCATTCATACTTCCCACATTGCGCATGCTGATTGTTACTCAGATTATCACCCGCCAGCTTTATTAGTGAGGATGCATTATCTGCAAATCTGCTTCTCTTATAGGCTAACTTGACCAAGATGTAAGGCAATGCAGCAAAAGATCAGGTTCAATAATTTACAATGGTATAAGACTGAAACTGAAACCTAAGGGGCACTGTGGATAACCTGTTCAAACAGTTTTATATTTTTCTAGGCAGCCATAAAAAGCCAGACATGGCCCTTGGATGCTTTCTACAGGGGAATGGAGGATAAATTTATAGAACCTATTTGACATTCTATAAAAACTCCACTGAGATCTCATTTTAATATCTGCTATCCAACAGTCAATGAAATATCATACAATGTAAAACGACTGCAAGCAAAGCCAATTTAAAAAAAAAACTTACAATATTTTTTGGTATAATTATTTGGTATAAAATTATTCTTATAAAAAAAAAAGTAGCAAGAAAAATAACTGTCCCATTATTTGGTTGTATATAACCCATACAGCAGTTGTAGTACTGATGAAATATTGCTGTCTCCCATACTGTATTCTTTTAGAAAACGATCACCACATCCAGATGGCAGAGTTCGTAAAGAGCTCAAGATGTGACACCACTGAACTCCCCAAAATGAATAACTTGTTTGTCAAATAGGGCTCAATGCGGAAGACTGGAAGGTATCAAATATGACACTAATTTTTAGAAGAGTTGAGGATCAGGATAATATGTTAGTTAGCTTTATTTATTCCAGATAGATGGTAGAAATGGTCTTCAAAATTAAAATAACCAAGAATTGTGTGGCCTAGGCAATCCTAGTAACTTTTTTAGATTATGTGATTTATAGTTTAATTTTCTATGATTGTGTATTATAAACCACCAAGTTATTGGAAGTAGAGTAATATATAAACAGTTATATGTTTTATATGAATCTATTGGGGTAGGAGAAAATGGAAATCAGAACATGAACCTGAAAAGAATATTCTGGAAGAACGTGTAGCCAGCCTGATGACAAGATTGGCAGGCTGGTCGGCCTACTTCACTATTTTCCTATAGATTTCCATTGTAATTGCATATGCTCAATTTCTTATCCAAGTACTTACTTCCAGGCCCTAAAGTGGCTGAACATAGATCAACAAGTTTATATATTCAGAGATATTTCTGTGGTTAGTTTCTTGTCAAATGTAAAGTTATTTCTGAAATGTTCATTACAAACAAGTTATTTGTAATAAGTCATACCCAAGGGATTTGAAAATAGACTTAACACAGATTATATTTACATTTAGTTGTACGTTACATCTAATTTACACATAGAATATGTTCACAAAAAACAATTGTTCTCATTTTCATATTTCAGTGTGAGTTATAAATTCCAAAATGTATATGAATTTCTTACCGAATCATCAAGGCCATCTATGTGTAAAACTACTGTTTTAGCACGTTTATTTGTACTTCCAAGAAAAAACTGAGCTTTTCGACGTCGAGAATTCATCTCATTCACATTGTCCATGTCAGACATATTGGAAGACTGAAGAATATCATAGATTTCTGAAGCTAATAGTTTTGTTTCCCCAGGTGTTGTGGTTCTAAAGCAAAGTAAAATCAGATTTATTTAAATGTATTATAGTTTTTTCTTAACCCAATTTCTTTTACAATTCTCCCAGAAAAGACAGCTGTTTTTCACTTCTACAATGTAAGCAGAAGTATAGATCTTAAGATTGTTTTTTCAATCTTGGTCCTTAGTTTTAAAAAAAACAATCACCCCTTACAAAAAGATTTCTTCCCTAAATACTTTGCAGAAGATGACAGATTTATTCCAGAAAGATTTTGGTGTCTTATTTTATCATTATTAATTTATTATGGATGTTGGGTTAAATGATTAAGTCCAGACATATTAGTGAATGTTGAGAAACACTGAGCTAGCTATTGTATGTCTATAAGAAAAGAATTCATAATTAGTGGTAGTCACCTGACATTCTCCAGTGAATAGTAGTAATAGAAAAACCAGAGATGAATGGGGGGAGGGGGAACATGCAATATTCTGAACAAATGAAGTACAAGGAGAAAAATAGTCTGGTAGCTGATGTTGAATGAATGGGTGACAATCAGATGACAGAATTCAAAAAAGACATTGAGCCATTCAGAACCCCAACAATGAATTAGAAATATGACTCTTTAAATAGTATCTGTTTAAGGGGGAAATATTTGTTTAACACAGGGTTTAACCATAAGTGTATTTATATGTACATGTAGAAAGGAATAAATCTAAATCTACAAGCATGATTGACCCGATAGTCTGGGGAACTGAACATAAGGAAAAAGGATATGGAAGTTGCTTGGAACAGAGTAGAAATGTTATACATTGCTCCCGTCCAGAGTAATGCTATATAACAAAATTTGAGAATGCAGCGCTTAGCCTTGGAATAAAACAATCCAACCTTACTTGGATCTCCTTTCAGAAGGTATTATATTAAAGATAGGTGAGAAATTGCTCTTAGAAGGAAAAAGATGAACATTAATGAAGGATATTAGCATAAAGATAATGGTTGCTTTGAAATATGTATCTCTGTATATTTCCTGTAGGCATACATGCACTCTTTGTCCAAAGCAACATCTAACATATGTTTTATACTTTCAGAGATTCTCTAGTAGAGAAACACAAAATCACAAGGGCAATGAATACATTTCAGCACACATACACCCCGCAAAATGGAGAAATAGCAATCCAATGTTGCTGAAAATGGGATTATAATATTTAAAGGCTATTTTAGTTTAATCAGAACAGTACTCCTTGGGTACAATAATTTTAATTCTTCTCCATATTTCTGGAATGGCACCACTGTGTAACAGTTATGAAAATATTATCAGTTCCTAGAAAATTTCAGTCAATGTAAGTATTTTATGAGTTTTATTACTGTTAATAACTTCTTTGATTATTCCCTTTTGTCAATCAAGGTATTTTGTTACTAAGCAAATAAACATTGGCTGCATTATTTGTTTTGTTCCCGAATATGTTAGTTTTAATTGCATAACAAAACTTGAACTATATCTTCAAAAAATTATTTAGGCATGTTCCAATTAGGCACAGCAGATGGCATTGTTGCCTTTTCTTTAGGAACATTAAAATTAAACTAAAGCTGTATTCCTAAACTCCATATTGCACTATAAAATGTGCATTCTTTGCCTTTCTACCTCAACGATTAATGTATAAAATGTTCACAATTTCAAAGAATTCCAAAAAGTCAAAAATCAAAGAATGTGCTACCTCTCCCGATATTGCTTACCATTAATTGATACTTATTGTTCCACAAATTATAATTTTAAAAATCTAGCTTAAAACTGGGTTGAGTCACACTTCTATTTCTTACACCATCATATGAGAAATTTGTATATGACCATCATGAAGAAAATACAAAATCCAATTTATAGATTCAAAACAGACTTCTACTATCCATTGGCAGTGCACTCTGCCTCATTATCCTCTGTTCTATTGAATAATAGCCACAGTAGATAAAAGATTTTATTCAATTATCATCAAGGAATTCTGATTCATAGTATTACCATATTGAAGGATATCATTCTCCCCTTGCTTCTGGCAACTTAAGACAATCAGTTTAAACTTTTCTAATTGGAACTGCAAGCAATTAAAGCTGTATTAAATTAAAACTGATGGAAATGGTTAGATTTACAGAAGTATGGGTAAGGGAGATACATACCTGCAAGGGATTCTTGTGCAATTAAATACATATTAATTTAGCTGATTATTTTAGGAAACTAATAAATTGGAAAAATCTGTGCTGGATTTAGTTCAACATATCCTGGCAAAAGTAGACTACCACAGAATAAAAAGTGCTTCTAGCTAAATAATTAGAGCTCGGCTTTCATTAATTTGCCAATCTGCATTAAAATTTCCTAGCTATCAAAATCCCCCTAAATTATAAAATACAAAAAAAAAGACATTGTAAAGATCCTCAGGATTATCAAATGAGCTATAATGTTAGCCTTCAGCTACTCATCGATTAATGATCTAATTAACATAAAACATGCTAAAACAATTGCACAAAATATGCACTTTAGTACCTTTTAGCAACATTTAAGACACTGATGTCCTTCAGATGCTTTGGACTACAATCTGAGACTCTCTTAAGATTGGCAGTGCTGGGATTAGCTGATGAAACCTATGCTTGGGATACAGTGGAGACTAACTTTCTGTCTCTTAGGAACTTCATACAGGTAGTTTCCAGATTATCACCAGTCATTCAGTGTCTATTCAAAGCTATAGTGACACTGAATGAATGGTACTTATGACAGGTCTTCACAGTTCCAGCCAATGCACTGTACCTGCAGTCATATGATCACTGCTGCCTTTAAAGCAGAATTTCATTGATCACATTGTATGGAATCAGCAAAAACAAATTACTTTTGTATTGCTGTGTATATGACTTTGATAGCAATTTTAAAGGAAAAGACAAATCAGGTACATTTACCACAGAAAGCATGCAATACTTACTTCTGTACAACAGTCTGTAAACTCAGCATCATTCCCAGTTCACTTTTCATCTTTTCTCTATTGGCCCGACATTCCGCCAAATAACGTAGAGCCTGTTAGAAACAAATGGATCAAAGAACCAACCACAACAAAAGACATTCTCTGCATTTTATTTCACATCTCTCAAAAATGCATTGTAGTAATTCAGAAGGTTGGGAAATGTGTTATTTGATGCTTACAACATAAAACTAAAATACTGCTTATTTACTTATTCATCATATTTCTATGTCGCCCATCTCACGTTAGCATATATGTGCCAGATAAATATCAAAAATAATGTTTGTCTCTCTATAAAATAAGAATGGATACTTCGGATATGTTCAATTTCACATTTTTTCAAGTTTAGCTATTTCTACACTTGGGATTTTAATAATCTCATGGAGATTCCGCCTAATACATATGCAGTTAGAGTATACGGTCTGTGTTTGGGAAACTGCATAGTAAAAAGTAATTGGGTTTTGATTTGCATATTAGTTCTGATAGCACAAATTAGGTACATGCAATAAAGAGTGAAATGAACAGGAATTAGAAAGAGTGCAGGGAAGAGGACAAAGATGGTGAGAGAATTGGAGGCTAAATCCTATGAAATTGGTTAAAAGTGCATGGCTCTTGGAAGCCTAGGCTAAAGAAAAGAAAGCTAAGGGAAATATGATAGCAGTCTTCCAATATTTAAAAAACTGTCATAGGGCAGAGTATGTGGATTACTCTCCAGAGCAGCCAAAAATAGCACAAGAACCAATAGATGGAAGCTTTGTTGACTGAAAGCTATTCAACAGTGGAACAGTCTGCTTCCTGCTCCATCATTGGAGGCTTTCAAGAAAGATTGGAAAAAAGATTTCCTGGAAAGGATCCTTCCAACCTTTTGATTAACTTCAGACTTGATTTCCCCAACAATATCAATATACAAATTATAATCACTTCCCTTACAAAACCAATTGATGTATATGCAAAATACACTAAAACCAAAAACATTACTTTAAAATTTATCCATTGTTTTTCTGTTCGGGCAGTAAAAATCCTGCTTCAATTTTGCCAGGAAGGATTTCCAGTGAGAGAGCAGAGGGACAGCTCAGTAAGATAAGGAGCATGGGAACCCCAGGTTGGAGGAGGCCTTGGGAGACCCAGCACAAGCCACACATGGGTGTCTCTCCACTCAAATACTAAAAATCCTGCTTGGATTTCATCAGGGAGGATTTTCAACCGCAGAGCAGAGAAACTTGTTCACAGCACCCCACAGAACTCACACACAACTGCATTGGGCCTCCCAAGGTCTCCTCCAATGAAAAGTTCCCCACGTTCCTTACTTGGGGCTCTTGTCTGCTTAATGGTCCTTGATATCACTTAACAACTGAAACCCAGAGTTGCCTGGATTATGGTCATTGAGCAAAGCAGTCACATGATATCCCGCTTAACAACTATTTCACTCAACAACTGAGATTCCAGTCTCAATTCTGGTCATAATTCAAGGATTACCTATAGTCCATATACATTCCTAGATTCTCAATATCCCAGCCAGCCTTGAAAACTAGATTTCAATAGATGCAAATCATAAGGTCTGTAAATTTTTTATTATTAGAGTAACATTTTCAGTTAAGAATCTGCTTATAACAGCTAAAAAATAATAATGCCTCAGATCAGAAGAGAAGGTCATATGGTAAACACTATACTTATTTTACCAACTAGTAATTAGCTTATCCAGATTGGGATTAAAGCACGGGGCTAGAAATTGGGAAATCATGAGTTCTAGTCCTGAACTGAACTGAGTGATTTAGGGCCAGAACCTTTCTCTCAATCCTAAAAAAGAGAAAGTGGCAAACCACTTCTAAAACATTGCCAAGAAAACTGCAGGGATTTCTCCAGGCAGTCACCAAGAATCAACAATGACTTGAAGGCATACAAAAAAAGGCTAGCTTACTGAATATAGCTAGACTTCTCTTCTTTTTCAATGCTAATTATATATTTTTTTCTTAGATTCTTAAAGCAATCCCTGGAATTTGAAAATCCCAAGAAAGCAAAGAATTTGAAAGAGGATAGTGATTTTTTTCTTAATATAAAGAATGATCATTTGGAAAAATTAATAAGTGTAACTAGAGCTATATATCACCTCCCACAACAGAGGAAAAAGAAAAAAATGAATTTGGTTAAGATGGCAATGTCAACTGTTTTAAATGAAGAGATTCTATTTGGTTTGTTTCTATTGGAATACTGCTTCTGGTTATTTATGCTTGAAATAGAAAAATGAAATTTATAATTTAATTTGAAGATTTAATAATATGCAATTATAGAACACGCTTATAATAATAACAGGTAATGTAAAAAATTGAAGTTGCAACTGTGTATTTTATTCTGTTGGACACGGGTTGAAGGTCAACAACTTTTTCCTTCTCTTTTTTTTAAAAATCCTGCATATTTCTTCCCACACTCTTTCTTTTTCTTTTGCTTCATCTTTATTTTCATTACACTTTACATTACAATAAACCTCAATAAAACATTTGGAAACAAAACCCCAAGAAAGGGAGTAAGCTTCAACAAGTTATTGAAACTTATGAAAATGCCAGTTTAATTTGTTGGTACTAGTTTCATGCTGGCTTCTATCCTTCATGAACAGTATATCAAAAGAACGTGATTAAACTGTATTGATTTGCTTCTGCCTTCAAGGATAATCAGGACTTAAATTTATGTTCAAAGAAATACCTAAAACATATATACAAGCTAGAGCTGTCAGGAGCAAGCTCTTTTTCTAAAGAGATCTAAAGCTTCAAGTGTGATTAAAAGAAATAACCAAACTGTATTAACACACACCGTTTGGTAGCTGCATTTGCCATGAATTAAGTAGGCCATATGTTATTTTTTAAATACAAATCTATGTATCTACAATAGTATAGGGTCCCTCATCTTGTTCATGGATTATTATACTATAATTCTTATTAAGAATAATTTACACACACTCAGCATACCGTTTCTTTCTGGAATGAACAACATTATACAAAGTGCAGAAAAAGTGGTGCTACAGATTAAAAATACTAAAATGTAAGAAAAAATCTAGATGCACTCTGATCTGAATAATAAATAAATAGCCCACATGCAATATAGAAATTCGATTTCTGACATGGGCCCTAGCACATTGGATTTTATGCTTGCAAGGTTCATTATATCATACATCCGTATTTTTCAAGTGACAAAGTCTCTTATTTTCCTAAGACACACAAAACCTACTTATAGACCCCTGCATAGAATAGTAGACAGCATTGGTCGGAATTTCTGAATGGAGAAACATGTAATAAAATGAACAGATTGTAGGGAATGCCCAAAACATGTACCACAATGTACATCTATTGTGACAAAATGTGCAGGCTAGCCATCACGCAAGTCTAAAAATAAAAAAAAACTTCCTTGAATAAAATGAATGTCCTACAAACTTCCAGGCCAAGACAGAAGAACTGAAGTTCACTTGATAATGAATTAAATAACTTTAGTTGCAAAATGCTGAGTAAATGCAGGTTTTCAAATGTTACTTTGCCTTGTAAAAAACTTTGCTAGAACTCCGTAACACTAAGCAGATAAGATTTTGTTTTGCAGTTATCACTATCACCATAATATAGGTAGATGAGCTTTAAACTATATTAAGCGTGCTATAATTTTTCCCATCATTTTCATTTCAGCAATCTTTCTATGTCTCAGTGGGATAAAGGGTTTAACTTGTTCTGCTCAGGATGTTTCAACACGTCCAGCGTATCCAAATTCAAGCAATTTTCCACATGTGTACTAGTTATTGATTACGAGTGTAATCCTGGAAACGCATGATAACAAATATGCATTTAGGTTCTTACGTTTTAGATTCCATAGCTACCTAAAACCCTTAATGCTGCAAGATGAGCTATCCAATAATACTTACAAGTAATGCTGAATGGACAACTGGTGGGTTGGGATGATCCAAAAATAATATAAGGCCTGGTAGACATCCCTGGTCCTGGACAATTGCTCTTCTATTCAAAGGATCAGCTGCCAGATCTCTCAGCTGGTTTACTACGGTGAGTGCATCAGGCTCCACATTGATTGAGGTATTCATTTTTCCTTGTCATACATATGATTCTACTATAAAGGAAGTTTTTTATCAATAACTGTAGTGATATGAAATAATTTCATAACTACTAAAACAAAAATGCATGCTATGCTTTAATATAATTTGATATATTTTAGGAAAGAAGACTGTACTATTTAGATAGTGATGAAAAAAACAACAAGCTGTGAGATTTTAAAATTGTGAAGTCCTGCATCGGAATCCACAGGGCTATATAAACACCATAGCAAGATTAATATATGCAGAAAATAAATATTTTAGTTTTTTATTTGTTAATATCATATAAACATAGAAAGTAAATTTTGAATATTTATTAGGTGTATGCTAACCATGTGTGGATTGATTTTTTTTCCTCAAAGACTAAATATGGTTACAATTACCTATTATGTAACTGGTATATTATATACATAATAAAGTAGGCTTAATTTAATCACAGCTTGGAGCATTTTTTAAATAAATAAAAAGCTAGAAACACAATAAGTAGATTACATTTCCACAAATACTGGAATTCTAGGAAGACTCTTGGAAGTTCCACAGTTAATTCCACAGATAATGGCAATCAACATTTCCAGAAAAAATACCCCTATAAATCTTAATTTGCAGAATACATACTAGCAGGGTATATTCTCAGTTCAGGTAAAACCAAAATATATGTAGTCCTCAACTTACAAGAGTTCTTTTAGGGACCATTTGAAGTTACAATAGCACTGAAAAAAATAACTGATGATCCTTTTTCATTTACAACCACTGCAACATCTTCATGGTCACATGATCAAAATTCAGACACTTGACAACTGATTCATATTTATAATGGTTGCAATGTCACAGTGTCATGTGATCACTGTTTGCGACCGACTGACAAAAATCAATAGGAAAGTCAGATTCACTTAACCACATTACTAACTTGGTTGCAGTGATTCACTTAACAACTGTGTCAAGCAAGGTCATAAAATGGGGCAAAACTCATTTAGTTAACTGTCTCTATAAGTGCTGTTCTATGGATACTTAATTGAAAGTCTAGCAATTTCACTAGCACTTCCAAGCACACAATTACAGCCTTCAGATAAAATGCCACTGCAAAGTACAAATATATCCATATTCATCCAGAAGTAGCCTGCAACTTATTTCTAGGAATACATATTCCAATTAGGACACTGGACACTGCAGCTTTTCTTTTGCTTTCATGCTTACAATTCGTAAATCCACTCGACCCCTGGGCAGCTGCCTGGCCTGGTCCCTGCACTTTCTTGCACTGCAACTCTTGCACTAGGATCAAATAACATTGATGAAATCACTACACTGGTTTTAAGGAAGGTAAATAGGATTGCAACCTCACTCATTAAAAAAACAACAACACCTAATTGCCCGCCCTGTGTTTCCGTTTGAACAAGATTGAGTGGAACTCTAATGCTAAACCTAACTAGCAGCCAACTGCCAGTCTTGTGTGATTGCAAATCCTTAGTCTTGGAGAGGATAATTTGGATCTCTAAAAGAACTCCAGGCATTGAAGAAGTAGCAGCGTTCATGATCTTTGTCTTGTGTTCTTTCCCGTCCGCCTTCAATCCACTCCCACCTCAATTCATCTCTTTCCTGCCCGCCCCCCCCCCAGCCCCATTCCCAGGTCCAGGGTTCCCCATTACCGCCCTCACTTTCATTGGACGCCCAAGGGGAGGCGCTTTGGTACTCCCGCCCCACGGAGGAAGGACCACTCCAAATCACGTATCGACTAATGCCGCTGCTGCCGCCTTCGCATACCCGGAGACCCTGGCAGAAAAGCCGCTTGGAACTTCCGGGCGCCCGGAGAAGGTCAGCAGCTGAACTGGAATCGCCAACCCGCCAAGGCAGCATTCACCCAGCAAGGCGGCCGATCGCCGCTCTCCGGCACCGCTGCAATCCCTGAGATGCGATTGGCCGCAACCGAAGGCGTCTCCTCTCCATTCGTGGCTCGCCTTATTATGAACCTCCCTCCGATTGGCTTATTCCGGGTCAGGGGTTCTGAGGCATTGTGGGTTAGAATGAAATCAATTTTAGGAGGTATTTCACAACTACAACTCCCAAGAAGCTCTGGTTCAGTTTCTGATGGTTACAATTTACCCTTTGCAGGAGGAATGAGTAAAGCGGTTGTGCCTTGCGATGTATTTCGGACGTTTGTTTGCCCGTAGACTCCCGTAATGAGGCTCGTTCGAAGGCATGGGTGCTCATTTCCCCCGAGTTTAGTGGATCCTAACTATTTCAGCCAAATAATCAAATATCGCATAAAATTGCGATCTTAGGATAAAAATATCTAATACGCTCCTAAAGCGCTGGCTTAGGACTAGAATTTTATAGTGTAGTTATATGCTTGTTCAAGATTATTTGAAAAACATTTTTTTCTTTGAATCAAAAGCAATTCCCTGATTTCAGAGAAACATCCATACAATTTTGTTGGCAGCTCTACAGAAATGCTTTGCCTTTGCCTTCTGCCTTTCTCCCCCCCCAACCTAAACAACAGCCCTGGGCGTTCCTAAAGTTTTTCATCTAAGTACTAACCCGGGGTGACTATGTTTACCTGGAAGTAAATTGCATAGAGTTGGATGAATAATTGTATTTAAATTTCAGCTTAAATTTCCTTTTCTCAAGGTTTCTATAAAATTGAAAATTACTCATTGTGGATAGTTTTCTGATAAATATGTAAGTGGTTACAAAAGGGTTAAATTATGGTCTGATTTACACATAACTGTAAGTATATTGAATAAGTCCAGCTATTTATAAACCACAGTTTTTATTATAAATCACAGTTTGCTTAATGTACCAGCAAAACCCAATCACTTGATGCTTATTAAGAAACCATAGTGGGTTTGTGTGATTGTTAAACGCATCAGTGGGTTTCTTGTGTAGGCTTATGATACCCAGAAAATAACTTTGTTGATGTGCACCCGCTACCCGCTACCATAAATATTCCAGTTCTTTGATTTGCTACTCTACATCCAGATACATACTTCTAAATATGCCTCTACATAATTTGCATCTCTGAAGACAAATGGCTGCATCTGTTAAATTTTTGCTATCGTAGATAGTAAGAATATGTAAGTGTATAGTTGTATAGTTAGTCAAATTCATTTGGTCTTTAGGAAAGGCATGGCTGTGGTTAATGCTGCAATCCTATATACATCTAATTGGGAACAGACATTTTTAAAAATCAGATTAAGCTATATTCAGGGCTGTCAAATGCATCCCGCGGGCCAGATGCGTCACACGCAGGCCACAGCCACACTCTGCAAAGGGGGAAAATGTCACAATACGTCACATGACAGCAACATGATGCCACAAGTTTGATACCCATGCTATACATAAACATTTACAGTGTTGTTTGCAATAGCAGCAATTATTTTTTTAATTTGTGCATCAAAATCACAGAAAGCTATCCTCTCACATCTTCAAGATGCTAATCTTTGTTAAACTGGTGCTCTACAGATATAGCATTGCATCCACCCTGACCCAAAATTTGGGGATTCCCAAGCAAAGAATCAAATATTGAACTTTCCAACATCCTTAACTTGTTGGTATGCTGTTTGGGTTGAGGGTGGTTATCACATCTGTAGTTCAGTGTTCTCATAGTTAGGCTTTGGTTTGCTACAGGTTGAACTAGTTCCCATCAGACACAACTAATACCGTACACCTAATGGTCAGGAATGACAGTAATGAATTTGGAGAGCTATAATTTTGCAATCCTGAATAATAAGACTTTTAAGTTTCAACAAGTTGGTTTTACTCTACATTTTGTGTAGTACAACAAACAACTAGATTTACAAAATAAAGGTATCCAAAAACAAATATGTTGAATGTGTGCTCTTTTTTTAAGGCTTTTCCACTAATATTTGACAGGAGAACAACCGGCAGTAAGATAGATGGACTCTGTTAGAGTGGATCATCATGGAGAAAATTTGTGGCTGCCAAGAGCCGATAACGATGGGATGGCATGCCAGTCAATTAATAGCTAGTGCCAAAATATACCGCACTACAGGAGAAAGCAAAGTACCGCCTTACGCAAAAGTAAGTATTTCTTATAGTAAGATAGCACTAGATGGCGCTCCTACGCGATCCTTTGATACTAAAAAGCAAAACTTTCCCAGCCTTTGTCGCAAATAGCTTATCCGAAACATTAGGCGGGGTTTGAAGTTTGTGAAACCATCGAGATGAGAAAAGAGACTTATGGAGCGGATGTCACTCCAGAGATCATAGAGTCCGTGGGTTTCTATCCTGTCTCGATGTTATCGACGATGATATATCTCGTCATCTAGCCGGACTGCAAGACTAAGCCTCGCCTCCCTAAATGGCCGTCAGCGATTGGCCAGGTCTACTGCCGGTGCTCCGCAGGATTGGTTGCTGCGGGAGACAGACGAAGAGAGTGGAGGGATTGCTGGCCGGCGGCCACTTAGCGGCTCCGGGAGAAACCGAGCCAAGGAATAACCCTGTAGCGGTCTGGCGAGCAGGTGAGTTCCTTCCATCTGCCTCAGGGCCTCCCGTTTGTTGTCCCAGTTCAACCCTGTCGAGAAAGAAGTTTTGGGTGTGGGACGAAAGGCGTCCGGTCAGATCGGGGCCGAGAGAGAACGCGCCGGTCGTGAGTCAAGGACACTCGCCGCTGCCGCCGAAGGTCTCGTCCGAGGTTGCCGGGCGCCGCTTTTTGTTTTCCCCAGTCGCGGGGCGGGAGAAGAGAGTCGTACCTTCCCCGGCGACAACTGCTTTGGCTCTTTCGCCGTGTTAGCCTGCGCCCCCCCCCCCTTCACCGCCCGTCAAGGGGCTGACCCCGGTTGGGACCGTGTTCGGCAGGGAGGCCGAAGAGTGAGCGCAGGAGGGTCGTTTTATGTCGTCCTGTCTCCAGGAATATCTGATTTTTGAGGTAGGCCTAAACCAGGTGGTTCTCAAATTACTGCTTCTGCGCCCTTTCTAAGCTCCTCGGGGCGTAGTTTTTTTTTTTTTGTTTTTTTTTTCCTGCGAGGCTCCCGTGGCTGATCTGAGAAATTTCGTCTGGTTTACATTCGTTCCTCGAGGGTCTTCTCCCTTCTCTTTTTGGGTGCTCCGGAGAAGAATTCTTACAGTTGCTCTTACATCTAAACAGAATTTACGTGGCCACGTCTGCTGCTTCTGGTAGTGCCGGGTTTTCCTCCTCTTCCTTGTTTATTTCGTTGGACACCGAAACAAAAAAGAATCGAGTAATGGGGAAAAGACGCAGCTGTCTTGTGAGCTAAAGGTTTAAGAACTGTCTGGTTCAAAATAAATAACGCGGTAAGCCCATCCAGAATTTGCCTCTAACTAATACTTAGAGCAGAATTCAAAGTGGGGTGCACAACATCTGTGATCTACAGTAAGATTCCTGCACACTGAAAAAGATTCCCTCAAAAAGATTTTTAAATCCTTCCTACATGGTTAATACATCACTCGCCCATTTTGAACATTAAAAAACGTGATGTTTGAAAAATTGTGTTGTTGCATTTCAACAATATTGTGGGAAATAGTGTCATGATACACACGTAGATCTCACTTAGTGACAGTTGGGACCTCCAACTTAGTCATTAAGTGAAGTCACTAAGTAAAACTATGACTCTGCTTGTGATCTTACTTCAGCTTACTTTTGCTTTACAGACCTGAAATGTTTTAAATATGAGGATTGGTCACAAAGTTACTTTTTTCACCATTTTAACTGAATGGTTAGTAAATGAGGCAGTCACTAAACAAGGACTTTCTGTAATTTCTAATGGCAGTATTTCACAATGTTTGGTTAGTGCAGCTAAATGGATGAAGTAAGGAATGATATAAAATAACTGACATCACATATATTATTCTGACACTGAATTTGCAGCTGAACTGAGCTAGATAGAAAATAATCTGATTTGGCAGAATATAGCTTTTTATGTTTCATACTGATACTCGCTCATCACAAGTATAATTGGATTTGCAACAAAAATGTTTTTCCATAAATTAAAATTATAGAGTTGCAACATGTGTAGCAACCTTGTGTGCAAAACCAGTAATTTTGCATAGTTAATTATTATAACCTCTGGCTCAGTCATTTGTTGGATTCTGCCACAATTAAGTTACTTCAAAGACAAATAGAAACTTAGCGAAGAATGGTCATGCAGTCATAGTATATATAGAGATGGACAAAAAGGTATTAACAGCTATATTAGTCGTTTTGTTAGCAATTTATAAAGTGCCTTTTGCTAGTAATAGTTGTATTAAATGTGTATAACTAAGCTTGGTATAAGTTAATAAAAATTATACACAATATAAACCAAAATAATTAATGCATTTTATAATAGAATGTAATAAATAGAAACAATTCCTAATGGATGCAATTACATTGGTGATGAGTACACCACTGGAAAACCTGAAAGATTAGGTTAAGGAAAGATCATTGTGGAGAAAATCTTATCGTGGTTTGCTTAGAGTTGACATCAAGATGTTGACACATAGTGAACAGTCAGTACAACTTCAGTATAAATCAATAGTAATGAGAGAGAATATTTTTCTGGCTTCATAAAGGTCCTATGAAAAGAACCAGTCTAATAGCCTCCTTAAAGTTCAAAATATTGAATTCTAAATTTAGGAAGTAAATAGATAAATGTCTTAAAATTAAGGGTGCATTAATTCATTATTAATGATAGGCTGACATTTTACTAATTTATTCAATCCTATACTTGTAAGCAGGCTTTCACACAACTAGATCTATCAAAAAACAAATAATAACTTTTCTACTTTAAATATTATGTCCTTAGCACAAAATATTCTATTTATTTGTGTAGTTCAACTTGGATTTTATAACTAGAGTCCCAGAATCTACATACCTACAGAGTAAAAATTAGAAATAAATAATAATAATATAACAGCCAAAACAAAATAGCTGATACTTACTGATTGCCCTTGATCTTGTCAGTGTTAAACATTACTGAACAAATCACATTTGTTTATTTTATTCTGCATATAGTAGTAGTACATTACTGTTCTCACATAGCTTGGTTGTATTTGTTACAAAATAATTATACAAAATAATATATTTTAGCAATGTAAGTTCTCATTTTAATGTTATTAGAGCTTATAAATCTAAGAAAAGCTCTAAAAGATTGTGCAAATGAGGTGTTTTGTGGACAGTTTGTGCTATAAATAAATCTCATTGTTTTAATTGCTCATATTAATGAAGAATTGCAACTGTGTACAGGTATTCCTCAACTTACAACCACAGTTGAGCCCAAAATTTACTATGTTGCTACATTTAATTTTGGGAATGGGATAACCTGCTATTTTTTTTGTCCAGATCAGGCAGGAGCTTCCAAATAGCAGCTCTTAGGAGAGCCAAGATGGGTATTAAGGTTAACATGTTGAAGTATTATAGAAAGTCCTCAGCTACAGATGCTTATTGGATGATGATTTGGGATTAGTCATTCTCACTCCATTACAAGTTTGCTGTTTTATGAGAAAGAAATTGGAAGAAAAAGTGCTCTGTAAAGTGCTTTGAACTCCAGGAGCAAAAATAAATCTAGTCAATACTACTTTTTAAGAACAAATACTGTATTTTTATTTCAGGGTAAAGGAATATTTTTAAAATGTCAACTGAGAAGCATATGTCATGAACTGCTATTCCCAGGTGAGAAACTGACAACTGAACAGCCACAAGTTAGGTTCTAAAACCCGCTATAAGTAATAAAGCCTAAAACTGGGAACTGCCTTGCAAATTAATCTATTTTTCCTCTGCTAAAAGAAATTGACCATCAACTAAAACAAGTTTATAATGCAATATTTTATGATAGCAGTTTTGCTTGAATTTCATTTCCTTTTCTTCAGTTATATTTTTCCATTACAAAACTCAGAAATTTGATTACTTTCCAAAATAATCATAACTATGTTCACTTGACTAAATTGTTGTTATTCGTGAGTGCTGAGTACAGAAGGAAATTTGTTCTTTAGGATTATGCATATTTACTGCAGAAGAAAATTGATCTTCAGCCATTAAATTTCACATTATTAAACCATATATTTTTATTAGTTGCACAGTCAACCACATGTTTAGTCTGGATTTGGCATTTTTATCCACCTATTGAATCCTTCCCAAGGACCTTGGATATATAGATGTTTCATGGTGTTAAGAGGTATCATTGCAGTATATAAGCTGTTCAAATAAAGTTGCCTTTTGCAATTGACGGTTGATGATTTTGTCAGTGCTGAAAGTATTTGGCATTGGTACTTATTACTATTGGTACTATCTTTGCTTTCTTTTCCTCCAGTTGTTCTATTTCTACTTACAGGTCTTTATATTTTGTGGTTTCCTCCAGTTCTTTCTCTTCTCTTTTGCTGTCTCCAGGTACTTCCACACTCACAATACAGACTCTTTAATTTATTATTTGTCTAAAGTATACTAAATGTTTTAATGCAGTGTACTTTCAAAATTGTTTTCAGTTGCTGGTACCAAAGCTCAGGTCCTTTAGACAATTGATTATATAAATTGCATTAAATAATTGAATTGGTTACCATTTTTGTACTCATTTGAAGTGTGATCTTTGAACATTCCTAAGTACAATAACATTTTAATCTGAAAAAATAATAAAATATATTTGTGATTGGTCTATAGGTTCTGTCTTGTGGTATCTACTCTGTATAATTTTAAAAGTACATTTTTATGCAATTGGTTCTTGCTTCTGTTGTTGTTTTCCTTTGAACCTTTTTTCCTGCTTTGAATATTGAAATGCAACTTTATAGTGTTTAATTAATTAAAGATGGTGTATAATTAAAACTATTGGTTGCATACTCTTGGTGAAAAATGCTACAGGTCTAGCTGTTATTATATTTATTTTGAGATGAATTGTCACATTGAAACAGTTGCATATTCTCTTAAATATTTTTTTCTCCCCAGGCTGACTATGGAGTTTCTACCTCCTAGCAGGTTGTCAAATTACAAATTACTGAAGGTTTTACCTTATTCTATATGATCTGCTGGATTAAGCGTCTATTTAGAGTGATATTTATGAAAGTTGGGTTAACTATGGAATCAGTAAGTATACCTATTATTACAGTGATATATTTGCAAAAACTGAAAGTCTGAATAATGTATAGGGAATTATATGCATAGATGACAGTGACTTTTAAAGGACATGAACCCACAGTATAATATTTAAATAACTGAATTTTGGAATATAAGTATGCCTAAAGTTCTCTGGATTGTGTTTGAGGAATAGTTCATTACATTGTAAAATATAATCAAAATAGTTTTGTTGGTTAAGAGAGATTGTGAGCCCATTCAAATGTTGTTGGACAGAATATGTGCCATCTTATCAAATTTATATAGCTGCCCATGTCTGGGCAGTATACAATAAAATAAATCTTAAATTTTAAATCTGTTTTCTGTATATACAGGCTTACAATGCAACTTGATGCATGCTTCTACAAAGATAGTTTTTCTGGGTTTATTTAACTGTAAGTAAAACTTCAAAGTAAAGTAATATTGACACAGACTTTTTTTATTTTCAGTTGCTTTGGTCAAATAAAACTTATGGCCCAAACAGAAGTATTGTAAGAAAAATTGGCTCCAACCTTTCTTTGATACAATGTCCAAGGGTTCAGTTTCAGGTAAGATGTTTACTTGTTTGCTTTGATTTGCAAAAACTAGTAAGATCTAAAAATCTGTGTCTGTGGATATAAGTTTCTGTCAGTTTGGAACCAAAAATAGGGATACCCCAAATTAAATTATTTCCTTAGGAAAAAAATTAGTTACATTAATTTTAAAGATTCAAATTTAATTAAATGAAAATGACATGGATTGATAAATTGGATGTACTGACCCTGAAGTCTTCATTGATGAGAGTAGAAAATAATTCAAATATCTAATGAAACTATAATAGAAGTTCCTCAGAGCCGCATACACAGCTCTTTAAACAAATACACACTCCAGAGATTTCCTAAATTTGTTGCTGGATTCTAATTTCTTTATATGATAGAAACAGATATGATTTTATTATATGACTACATATTTTTATTAAATTTTACTTTAAATGCAACTGAACAAATGTTACATCCTGGCCTCACTTACTAGTTTTTGAAGTGCAACCAGTATATCCTGAATTACAAAAAAAAACACTCTTCTCATCTGTGTGTAGCCACCTTCCCATAACTCCAACAGACCTGGAGTGTGAAGCTTTCCAGAGTTAAGCTATGAAATTTATTTGCAAGTTCCACTGAACATTTGTTAAAACTGTTTTAATATGATACTTTAATGCAAATACTTTCCCTTCTGAGTAGACCATTAACTTGACTGATTTGGCATGCTGTTATTTCTTTAAAACTTTCCTGAATCTGTCAGTTGTTCTTTAAATTGTGAATCTTCAGAGTAAAATAAACTTTACAAAATATTTGTTTTGCAAGATATTGCCACTTAAAGCTTCAGTGGCATCAGTCTGGTGAGAAGAAAAAAATCAGCCTAAAAGATCCAATGAGCTCATTTGATATGTGTGGAGGTTTCTTTTATTCAATGCTTATTTTGAAATAGTAAGCAAAATATGACTAGGTTATGGGATATATTTTTATACAATAAAGCTTACAAAGTCAAAGAAAAAGCTATATGTAGGCAAATAGTGTATGTCTCTCATTTTGAGATGGAGGTTGCCTCAGGACTCTTCCTGTAGTAGAATATTCAAGCCTGCATTAACTTTAAGATAATTGCTATAGAATAGCATGGTCTCATTACAATTTTTGCAGCTAGTAATTGGCTCTAAATTTCTGTAACTTATTGTAGAAACATGACTCGTTTTGTCTACAGCTTAAGGAATTACATATGTGAATGTTATTTTTTCCCTCTTGTGGATTAGGTAAATGGCAATTAGATATTTTTCTCCGGTTAATATGTAGTTGGACATTTAACTGCATCCCCAGGTTCCTATTTATACTTTTGCCAAAAAACTGGCAGAAATATGCAAGAAAATTGCATAGCCAGAAAATTGTAGATAATAATAATAATAATAATAATTGGGCATACGGTATTGGTGATGCACACACATTTGCCTCAAGAAGGAACTAAACTTAGGTGGAGGAATGTCAATATGTTTCAAAGTAGGTGAAAGAATGGTAATATTTTCTGATTTAAAAATAGACCCTTCAAAATAAGAATTTTGTAAAATCATTTTGTAATTATGTTGAAAATGGCAAACTATGAATACCATTGATCACACAAAGGTCAAATTTAGCATCTTTTTAATTTTAGGTTTATTTTCTGATGATAATGCCATGTATTTTAAATAGAATTTCCTTTTCAGTACTAAGCAATGAGTTCTGAAAAAACTTCAGTAATTGTGATTTGTAGTAAAACTAATCTGTTATATTTGAAAGTTGGAGAGAACATATTTTTGGGAAGATTGGTCATGATTTATTTTTGCACTCAAATGTTAATAACATTGAATTTTATAGAACTCTTGTGACTTTTAACAGTTTTTGAGTGGAAAAAGCATTCAACGATAAAATCACATTTACACATAACAAATTCAGCAGCTCAGAAACATTTTATATGATATGTGAATATCATCATATCCTCTTTTTCTTGGATAAAATATTGGATATTTCATTCCTTATTATTTGCCTGTAGCTATATTTATTTCATAATATTACTGGTCTAAGCTGTCAGTGACTTCTGAATATTTTTGGTAAATCCCAGGCAGAAATGGATTCAAAAATATTGCTTATGGAATAAAAAAATAAATAATATCTTCTATCTTAATCAACACTTTTCTTTCGAAATCCTCCACCAATTTATTCACCAAAGAGAAATGCCAATGTTAAGAGATCCTCTATTATTTTACATGCTTTAGCTATCTGAAGGTTCAATATAATGTTCACTTGCAGCAGCAGCAAAAAGCAGATTCGGTTGTTTACAAAGCTATAATGCAGGGATAGGAAAGAGAGTTTAATGGTGGGCACAAATTCAGTTTAAAACCAAGCCCAAGAGAATAGAAAAATACAAGTGTGATCTTGAGTTGTCACATTCCTGCTATTTAAAATAGTTGTTAGACCAAAAAAGTTCTCTATAGCCATGTCCTTTGCTGAAAAGTACTATAGTTTTCTGAATGATGGCAGAATAAACTCTGCTGTTGTTTTTTTAAATAAACCTAATAATATCACCGCTGTCTTCATGCTTTCTTGAAACTTTTCTATAGCATTCTCTCTTTCCCTTTTTCTTCCTTTCTTGCTCTCTAGCTGTTATATCACAGGATCGTGCACTGAGCATAATGTAAGTCAGTCTTCTCTTTTTTCACTAAAGTTCACTTTAACTATTGGTATTCACTTATATATGAATCTGATTGTTAAGAATCTTAATTAACTTCTGTATTCCTTATTTTCTTGTGCATAGAGAACGAGCTATAGATCTTTAATGGCAGTGACAGTTGTTTTGTCATTTTTGGAAGCCTAACAGCAAAATCTTCCTGAAAAATTAAACTTTTCTTCAATATATGCTTTTGATTTCTACTTTAATAGGGTATATGAGACTTAATTAGTACTGGTATAATTAGCCAGATATATTAAGTGTGGATGGGAAATTTATGTACTTATTTTGGTGCCCAAGTTTAATCTTTTCACAATGCTTAGGTTTAGTTGCCTATCTAGTTTAAGGTCTGACAAAAGGCAAATTTGAGTTTGGCACATCTCCAGAAAAAGCAAGTGAGGTCTGAAGTAATAAACAAGCCAGAAATTCTAATCCACTTGCAATACTTGCATATATAAAAGTTCTAGATTCACATGACCATGAAATGATCTCTGAATAAAGCGTCAAACTATTACAAGACATGGCAATATGCTTTTTTTCCTTTTTTGGAAATTATGTCAGAGTAGTCACAGTGACAATACTCTTGTTAACACTGTAGCAAATATAGGCTTGATTTTCAGTAGATATAACCTTACAGTCACGGTTGGGCTGTTGGGGATTCGCAGGGGTTTGGGTGGACCCTTAGCGAAGATTCTGCGTGGTTTGGCCAACCACCAAATCCCACTCCTGGCCCACTCCACCCACCCTGCCCCTCCCAGGAGTCTCCATGCGGCCCATTTTGGATCCAGGTAAGTGCAGAGCATGCGCGGAGGCTTGGAGAGGGTGAAAAACGGGCCTCCTGGAAGTTTGGGAAAGCTGGAAACGTGCCCGTTTCCAGCCTCCAGAGAGCCTCTGGAGTCCGGGGAGGCCATTTTCGCCCTGCCAGAGGCTCGAGGAAAGCCTCTGGTGCCTGGGGAGGACAAAAAGTGCCCCCCCCCCAGAAGTTCAGGGAAAGCCTTCGGAACCCAGTGAGGGCAAAAACTCCCCCCACCGCCATGGTTCAGGAGGCCGGCTAGACCACGCCCACCCAGCAACCGGGCAGTGAACCCGTTGCTAAAATTTTTAAATCCCACCCCTGCTTACAGTATTGAGAATTTTAACTTCAGCCATTTCTAGAAACTATTTCTTACCCTTTAAGTACTTTTGATGCCTTCTTAGCTGGACTGTCAAATCTGAAAACAAGTACAGTAAAATAACTCTTACAAACACATTAGTGTAAGATTTGTAGTTTCTTTCTCTGAAACTAATTTCTGTCTTTCGTTTCTCATCCAAATAAAATGCAATATGTATAAGAAATAGTTTGAAATTAATCAGATTATTCAACTATGTAACTTCATTAGTATATGTAAATTTCCTAACCTGCAGCTAGATATTTGCTATGTAGTACCCAATTTGTGTGTCATGCATTGCATTAGGAAACAGCAGTGGAAATGCTAATGCTGTAGTACATTCCTTAGATTTCTTAGATTGGATTCGTACTAAGTTTGAAACTTGCTCAAATGGGAAAAAAAGCACTGGTGTTTTAACTCTGGTATAAACTTGTTCTCCCATTTATTCATAATCGCTCTTCGTATTTTATCTTCGTGTTACACTTATAGTTACGTCATACTGATCCAGGCAGTTGCTCTAATATGTAACATTATCCAATCAATCTAGCTTACTTCTCAGCCTGCCGAAAGCACTCAATCTAAGCAACTAAAAGAAGATGCGGTAGTCTCCCTTGTAGATGTAGGGTGGGTTGCTGAAGATGATGATGAAGGAGACAAAGTCTTTACACGGTTCCGGTATGTTTCTCGAAGCTTATCCTCTATTACTGGTTCTTTAAGCTTTGGTAGATAATCTGTTGAAATAGGCCACTAGCCAATTTCTATGAGGTTACAGTTTGACGATCACATTTTCTGATAACATGAAAACTGGCCAATATTATTGATCAAGGAAGAAAATCTTAGCAGGCTTTAGGGATTCTTTTAAAAATGTAATAAATATGTTTTATTATCTAGCCTTTCTATTTATGCAATAATTTCATTCTTATATAAGCATATGTTTTTATAGTATGTTCCTATTTTAGTACCAAAATATCTGGGCAGTAGACAACAAACAGACGTCCAGTATTATTTTAGCCAGAATGAGTTATGAGAAAGAATGAGAATACTATTTGCAACTCTTAAGAAAGGAAAATCCATTATAAAGAAATAGATTACAGGTAGTCCTCGACTTACAACCCAAAATTAAGCCCAAAATTTCTGATGCTAAGCAAGGCAGTTGTTAAATGAATTGTGCCCCATTTAATGGCCATTTTGCCATGGTTGTTAAGCAGATCGCTAGTAGTTAAATGAATCATGTGGTCATTAAGTGAATCCAGCTTTCCCATTGCTTGTCAGAAGCTCCCTAGAAAGGCTGCAAATGACAATCCCAGGTTCCCCAGACGCTGCAACCTTTGTGAATGCATGCCAGTTGCCAAGCAGCCAAAGTTTGATCGCATGACTTATAGGGCTACTGCAGTGGTCATAAGTGTGAGAATTGGTCATAAGTACTTTTTTCAGTGCCATTATAACTTTGGTCACTAAACAAATGATTGAAAGTGGAAGATTTCCTATATCTAGATTCTTTCCAGTTCTTTTCAACTGGTTTTGGCATAATGATGATCTTTGTTGCCTTTATTACATGTAAAAAGACGGGGAAGAATATTCTATTGATACTCCTCTATTGACAACATGTGAATTTATGTATTGGCTAGATTTGTAATAATCTGGTTCTATCCAGAGAAGTTCACGACCAATTTTAAAAAATAACAAAGCAAAAGAAATGAAAATGAACACACTGATAAAATGCTATTTGATTTCTACTTTTAGTTACTGTGAAGTAGGTTTATGTAAGGTCATGTACAATGAAAGCCCTTGAAAGGGGGGGGACACCCTTGACTCTGTCGGCAGTTCTAGTACAAAAGGAAAAGTGTTTACATGGGATCTTTAGGGGCTTTAGCAGTTGCTGAAGTTATGAATGTAGAAGAAACCAGAGAACAGTCAGCAAAGCAACAAAAAAGTTTCATGACATTTTAAGCATCTGAGTACAAATTATAATACAATTTAGACATTAAAAGAAAAGCTGTTAAAAACGTTATTAATGATATCTATATAGATGAATTTTTCTGCACTGTTTACAGATACAGTAATTGAAAAACAGTGGTTGTATTTAATTTCTAAACCATCTAGTCATGAAAACATTTTATTATTAAAATACAATTTATATTTTTCTAAATGCCATTAGATTTCTAACTTATCTGTGCTGAAGGAATAAGGAACAAAAACGAACCCTTTGCCTTCACATTCTTTCCAACAAAATACAATATATGATATTTACAGGAACTTCCTAAACACTGCTTTAACTTAAATACAAACATGGCAAAGACAGCATTCTACATTTGCACAGAATAAGTTATTTAGTTTAAGTGTCAGAACTTTAACTTGACTTCCTTTGATCAAGAGATTTATATTACATTATGAAAAAAACTGGAACTATTTTTTTTATTATAGATCAGAAGGCTGGTCAAAATCCCAACCATTCCTTAAAAGTGAAGGCTCCTCAGGAAGAGATTCAAGTACTGAAGAATTGTTGCCCAAGAAATCACAAGAAATGGAAGACACTAAAACTATAGTAGCCAAAAATGATGAAGCATTGCTGAAAATAAATGCATTAGAAAATGAGCTTGCTAATTTAAGAGCACAAATAGCCAAAATTGTAAGCCTGCAAGAACAAAATTTGGCAGCAGGTATTAAGTTGTCCTTTCCTCAATGTTAGTAAGTTTAAAGTGTTATGCCTATAGTCAAAAAATACTAGATTCAGATGCAAATATCCTTAGTGTATAAATTATAACATTTATAAAATTAGTTGTAGTAGTCTTTCTCTTTACCTTGACATGAAAGATCTGCAATGGCATACTTCTCTATTGGTTGAGCCTGCCTTTTACAACCCGTTGCTTTCCCTTTGTGGTAGATGATAGCACCCATGATTCTAAGCCAGCATGCTTTGCTAAATGAATGTGATGAAAAGTGTAATCTGGTGCACTTGAAAAAGTAATAGTAGTAATACTGGTAATAGGTTCGGCAAAGTTACATTAGACTCTTGTAGAAATCTTGAGTCAAGGTGATCTTGGGATTTGTATTACAAACTTTTGCTAATTGTAAAGATTTTGATTGGAAGTTCTTAAAATGAGACTTATTGTGTGACTGTTCTTATAAAGTATCTAAAAACAACTTTATGAAAGGTTCAGTTGACACATGTGATGATTAATTTTTGCCTGTGCTTCTAATTTTCCTTTTACTCAACAATGTAATGCATTTTCCTGGGAAATAGTATACAAACACTGTTTTGTTCTATAATTGCCGACTGGATAGCAGTAAGTTCAAAGTGCGGGGGGGGGGGCGGTGTTAACCAATAAAGCCATATATGCTTTGGCAGCAAGGTACTTAAAGAATCACCTTTTCACTATAGAAGTGAATTTGATCAACCTGTTCATGGTGAAATTCTCCCAGTACCTTTTAATGGTCTACCATGCTTAAAAAGTAAAAGGGACCAGGACTTACAGGCCTTGGTTTTCAATTTTACAGCCCTCATAGTATAGAATGGTTTCCCTTTTGAGATTAGCCTGGCACTCTCATTGGCCTTTAGAAACTCTTAAAAATAGAACTGTTCCTAAGTAGATATCATTTTCTCCATTCCTTTATGATATTTCTGTGTTTTAATGTTTTCATATTTAGTTAACAAATTCATATAGCTAACAATCTTAACCCCTATGTCTCTAGGCAGCCAACAGGGATAGAAAACACAATAAACTATGTTTATCTGTAAACAGAAGTCTTTTTTTTTTGTTCAGCACTATAGAAAAGTAATAAACATGCCATACACTAGAAAGATGCTTCAGTACTTGGGTCAGTATAACCATTTACAGCCAAGCTATATATTTCCTTAAAAGAAGCATCACCCTTTTCATTATATATTGTGTTAAAAAATGGAAAGGGAATATAGTAGTGGTACATGATAGCAAGCCAGTTCAGTGTTGATTCTATTTGATAATCACAATAATGGGTACATTTTTAAACAAAAAATTATTAAAGATATTTGCAGCATGTTTAAATGTACATTGTTCTTACAGCTGGAATATGTTGTTCTGCACCCCTTTCTGTCCCGCCACCGCCGCCACCGCCACCCCTGCCTCCACCACCACCACTTCAGCAGAGTATTTCTGCCATTGACCTTATTAAAGAGCGCAAAGGAAAAAGAATAAATTCTGGCAAGCTGATAGATGATGATCCAAAGAAGGTTGAAATGCCAAATATGCTAGATATCCTGAAAGACATGAACAATGTAAAGCTGCGCTCAGTGAAAAGGTACGTTTTCTCCTTTACTTATTAGAGAAAGGGTTGCAGGGAAGAAGTGCAATATTTTTATTATTGCTAAGCAGAAGTGGAGATGAGATAATCATTTGTTTGCTTGATTCACATGATTAAAGTTCATACTTTGGTTTTCAAACAGTAGCTTGTCATTTTAATGAGTACAAAGATCCATTTAATGACCAGAATTGGGACCCGTAACCACATTGCTAGGTGACGGTCGTCAAAAGAGATATCACATGACCGATGGATTTACAGTGTTAATATTCCTGGGGGAGGGGTGTGGCGGGATTGTTAATCAAATCACTAATGTCATTAAGAAAGACATTGAAGTGTGAAAGCAAAAAAAAGACGAAGCAAATCATTGGTGAAAATGGCGCATCTCTTTGCATCATTTGAAGTCAGTGTGTCATAAAGCCTTACCTTATTCTTTTGAAGGCCAGAGGAAAGCACAATAAGGAAAACTGCTGATCCAACAGATCCTGCTGCTGTAATAGCTGAAGCTCTTAAAAAGAAATTTGCATATCGATACCGTAGTGACAGTTCAAGTGAAAGTGATAAACAGATTTCAATTTCTGAAACAAATCTGGTAAGTGTTTGGTTTGTATGTTGTGCTGAGCCATGGTGTGGAATGGTTGTATTAACGTCAGGAGTCAGCCGGTTTACAAGCAACCAAGGCTAGATTCATACTTAAACTAAGCCAAGCTACATTTAAATTTACATAAATTCAGGACTAGATATCTTCAGTATGCCTCCTCTCAAGAGATTGGCAAACTAACCTCCACCCATATTTTTAACATGCCTTATTATCAGTCCCAGTATTTATGATTGGGTTCCCATTCTTTTGAGTTAAAGGAGCAACATGCCAGGGAAAGTTTGCTTCCTTTCATTCTGGTAGATTTAGTGCTCTCACTAATAGAATTTAAAGCAGTGTATTTCAAACTTGACAAGTGGAAGAGGCGTGGACTTAAAATTGTAGAATTCCCCAGCTCTTGATTTAAGTGTTTTAGTAGTAGGCATGAACTGTTGGTCAATAAAAATTCCAGCTTATTGTATACAAATATTGCAAGGGGGAAATGCATGATTTTTTTTTAAGTTCATACATTCTTTTTCTTTTCAGTTTGGGCCACACTTGCTGAAACCTACAGGAAAAATGAAGAATCTAATTGAAAATTGTTAAGTAGAAAAATCATGCTTCAGTATAAAAGGACTGTCTCAACTGTTTTGAGAATTAGATTTATAATTTTACAACACTGAGTTATTTGCCTTGCTTCCATGAACAAGTTTAAAAACAAAAATTCTACCATGTTCTAACACAGGTTTTAGTATTTATGTACATGCTGTGTTGGGCTACCACTAAGTTACAAATGTTACTCTTAAACGTATGTGAATGCAATTATAGTTTAAATTATAGCTTTGATGTAATATTGGGAATATAATAGTAGGACGTATTTATCTCATTTTTAACTTGAAGTACAGACTTCACTGGAGCCTCTTTTCTTTCTATAGGGTGAAGGTGACAAGACTTAAGAATTTTATTATTCAGCAAAATTAGCTGAATTTAAAGTAAATGCTGCATTGGAGATATATTTATATGGAAGAAACTAGCCAAAACTTGATTATGTTTTTACATAGGATGAAATACTATAATTGCAACTCCATTCTAGTGATAATGCACATATAATGAGCATATCAACAACTACTAATGAAACTTAATATCTAATTAGCATTATTGACCTCCTTCATAGATCTTCAGACCTGTTTATTCACAAGTTCCTGTTGAACTGAATTGCAGATAATAACTGTCAAGTCAAAAAATAATTTGAGATTGGGAAAAAAAAAAACAATTGAAGATCAGCTTTCCTGCCGAATAAAATATTTTACTTCTTGAACAGAATGTTTTGTCAGTATTTTGTCATCTTGAGCAGTATTTGCGAATTGCTGAATAATTTGGTGTGACAAGGAAAAGTGCTTTATCTACGAATGAGAATAAGAGCAAATTTAAATGTCATGAAATGCTTAAAAGTTTTCACTTTGAAATTTGTTCAGATATGAAAATGTTTTTAATTTGATCATGTAAAATTGCTCTCAGATACTTTATTATCATGTAGTTACATCAGTATTTTTAAACTTTTCCGACACTGTTCAGAATTAAAAAACAGTATGTATATATATATTACATTAGCCTGGTCATTTTTTTGATGCTTGAACAAAGAATATTGCACAACAGAGTCTAAGAACATCTAAAGCAAACAAAATTCATGCATTAAAAGGATTGGATATATTTAAAGATACCACCTGTATCTGATGAGTCCTAATCAGGTTTGCTTTAGACTGGAAAATATAGTTTTAAAAATAGGGGATATGGAAAGTGTTTTAACCTTGTAAAGCTGCTTCAAATGTTCCAACAGCTCGAAATGCCAACTTGTGGCTAATTTATGATTTGTGAATGAAATATATTTTCAAACTGTCCATCCTGACTTGTATAGCAACAGAGATGAATCATGTCCCTGCTAATAATTATTTAGATAAAACGGGATGAATGTGGGAACAGACCAATGAGAGGAAGATACAGTTAAGCATACTAACAGGCAAAAGATTTTCAACTTCATAGTCTAATCTATTACTGCTAATTTGTGTTGTTTAAGAGAACGTAACCTTCATGTATGTAAATAGATGGCTTCTATATGGATTGTGCTGTAAAATAATTGTTTGTGTGAATGTAGATAGCTCTCAATTTATAACTGTTGCTTAACTACTATTTAAAGTTACGTTGACCTCAAAGGACCATCACAAAATGTTGCGTTGCTCCCAACCTGTGGTCACATTTTAGGCCGTTGGCAACTGGTTCGCATTTATGACTGCATTTTGCAACTTTTTTGCCATTTTCTGGTAAAAACACCCAGTGATTAAGCATCACACGTACTACTGCATGGTGCATGACCTTGATGACTCACTTAACAATTACCCTGACTTACATTCTTAATTGTCATACATTGAGGACTATCTGTATGCATTACAATGATATGGCGTTACCACTGCTGAAGGTATATAAATACAAAGATTCCTGGTACAACTTTTAATGTTACAGTGCAAAGAACAGTATTTGCTATGGATTGGACTACTGATAACATGATTTAAATTAGAGATAGCCATAGAATCAAAGAAGTTACTAATCTTGATCTAGGCAGAGATCAAGTAGAAAATGTTAGCAACTGCCTTCTTATTCTCTAGTAAATTGGTAAATTTACTAAATTTAAATTAATAAATTGGCCCATGAGTTGCAGTTGTAGTTGAGGTAGCCTGTAAATAAAAAACATTTCACAAAGAAACCATACAAGCCTAGCAGTAGGTGATGTAGTTAAAAAAAGATGTTATATCCCATTATGTCCGATTGAGTTCTAGCTTTTCAGTATGAAGCATTGCTCTTTCCAGAAATAATACTAGAATCCCCGATAAAGAGTTTAAAGAGAGGTACTGGAAAAAAGAACATAAGAGACAGGGTATCTTATTTCCATAATCAGTATTTTGCAGATTTAAATGATGTTAATAGCTGTAGCAATGTCAGCATATAATGGTAGAATTAGCAATTTTGAATATCAAATCAAATAAACACAAAGACTGGTGAATCTCAAAACCTAATAATGTTTAATGTATGAAAAATCTGTTCTGCATAAATTGCATTTTATTCAGAGAAAGAATGGTCATAGCCCTAGATGACTGGAAGCAGGGAAAAAGTGGCTTCTGAAGCAGATTTATCCAATTATGATTGATAATTAATTCAATGTATTCAAGACAGGCTAGATGTTGGGTCTCTAAAAGATCCTGCACTATAGAGATGGTACCATTAGTATTATACAACAGCAAAGAAAGGGGCAGATTACATTAAAAGACTGGAATGAAATCCACATCAAGATTGCTGAATAGTGCTGAAGTTTTGCTCAAGACTACAAGCCAGCCAGATTTTTTCTGTGCTCTCTCTGATGGCTGATAAATCTTGGAAGAATCATTGTGTCATGACAGTTAGCAGGTCTCAGAGTGAAATCAGAAACACTAAGATTGAAGAAAATAAGAACCCCAGAAACACCAGAAAGGAGGTAGCTGCTAATTAGTCATAGTAGAAACCTATGGTTACAAGATTTGGAATCTGCCAAAAGGTGGAAATTAAAACAGTGCCAAAAAGAAGAATCTGAACAACAGAAAGCCAGACTTTGGACACCTTCTACATGCAATTGAACAGTTTATAAGCTCTTTTTCAAAGAGCAGGCAAAGCACAAAATTTTAGCAATGTATTAAATGAAGAGCAACGGAGAATAAAAGATGAAATAAAATAAAAGGGCTGCATTTCAACCAATAGGAATTGTGGGACACTCCAAGATGAACCCACCAAAGAGAGTTAAAGCTGCTTTTATCCCTTCTTTCTAACCAGATGTTTTGTGCAATGCCAAGTTTCATAAATAGTCTGGAACAGAAGAGACTAAGTGGAACCACAGCTGCTGATAGCAAATGGGGTTTTTTTTAAATTTTGTATATCTATTGTATGTCTGGATCAGATGAAGAGAACAATGATCCTGCAATTTAGAGTTCCCATACTAATACCAGCCTTAAGAGCCTCAGCTTTGATGGGCCTGATTTGTGGGCGAACAATGCCAATGTATCATTTCCTAAGGCATATGAGAGACAAGGAAGACCCATCAATGGATAGGATTTTGCCACCATATTAATATATTTGCAAAAAAAGGTTATTTCACTGCCTTAGTGTTAGGCTCCCCAAGAAAAGGCCATAGGATTGCCAAATGAACACTATGATCTTACTTCTAATCAAAGTCCATAACTACAAAGATTCTAGAGAAATTAATTTGTGATTGGAAAAGCAAACCAAGAGATAGAAAGAAAAATGAAGAAAAAAACCCTCAAGACAAACCACTGGTAGTTGCAATACAAGACTTCTTAGTTGCCCATTAACAGGAGTCCTCTGAGGAAGAATGACTGTCCCAAAATCTCCAATGAGCTTCCATGGCTAATGATGGCCTAGAACCTGGATCTTCCCCCTCATATTCCTACCCTTGAAACACCTATTGTGCATCTGAGTTTATAAGAGAAAAGGCTCCTGGCGCTGATTCTGTAGTTGAAAAGAGACTGAGGAGATAACTGAACCCAAACCCAGGAATTTGGGCCCTAGGATATGTTTCCCATTAAAGATTTTCCTTGACTTTAAAACAGTTTGGTTTAAGTGCTGTATATTTGCTGCATAGGCACCACAAAGAAAATGTCCACAAAACAAGAAGCCCTTATAGAGTCCAAAGCAACTAAGAAAGAAATTATCTGATTAATATGATCTTGACTATTCTCCACCTTTCAAACTAGACTCCAGATAATGTGAAAAGTTTTTATTATTAATCAAAGATTAATAGCAACAGGCACATTAACATGAGGATGGCAAAGCCATTTCTTTGGACAAAGAAATGGCTTTACACTGAAGCTCTCTCCCAAAAATGGCTGTTGCAACTTGTAAACAGAACAAAACAGTCTTTACAGTAAAAACAAGGAAAATACAAATGAACAAAATTAAAGCACCAGTTTCTCAAAATAGATTACAGTTGTGCTTACAGTACTTAAAACTTAAAACTTACAAAAAAAGGAATGCTTGAAGATTAAAAATTAGTCCTTAAAATTTGTCCTTAAAAACATTTCTCCTTTTCACATCAAAAAAACCCAGGATGGGTAACATTTCAGTAGAGGGAGGGAATAAGTAAACAATGCACTTTTTCAATCAACAAAATTTGGTCACTTAGCTTTGTGCATAGTTTAAGGCAGCTGTAACAACCTATCAGTTCCCCTCCCCCCCGTGGCTGCTCATGAAAATATCACATTCTAAAAAGAATAAATTAAAAAATGCCTTTTGACTCCTTTCCATTTTTCCCAATCCCACCAAGTACTCATTCACTCACTCACTCATCCTTTCTCTTTCTCACACTCACACACACACACTGCAGCGTAAGGGGCATTTTGTACCCTTGTTATGAAGGACATGCTTTCCATCCCACTTTATTTCAGACTGGCAATACCCTGAGCTGTTTCTGGTAGTCATTCCACCTTTTTTGTTGCATGTGCAGTTCAAGTGTACAATAGTAAAAACAACATGCAAATGTTTTCACCATAGAATCTTAACATAATTTGAAGATCTTCCTCTCCTCCATCCCACCTCCCTTCCCACAATTCAGAAGTATTTCTGCTTGCTATATTGCATTCCCATACTCTGGAATAAAACATGGCTGTGCTTTATGTTAAATGTTCAATTCCCAATGCACAACCAAATTTGTAACCCACGGCGGGACTTCTCTTACTAAGAGAAAAATGAGCTGCAGTTTCAGATTTGATAATTTAAAAAAAAAATCAGTGGTTTTTTTCACAGCCATGCAAGAAAGGTTATTTTTGAATCTACAGTTTCCAAGTCTGTGTGTAAACATCAGTTCTTGCCCATGGCGGCCAAGTATGGGCACTCCACATTTTGGACAAGGATTGAATGGAGTCCTGCTAAATTCCAGGAAAAGAGAATCATCCATGTCATGTGGCAGTTTTGAAGGCCTTATGTCAAATCTCCTTTAAAAAAACCAAATAATGCGGCACATAGCAAATCTTGAGCTTTCCCAGTCAAGACTTGTATTCTTCTCAGGGTTGCATATTCAAGGTTCCATGCAGAAGCCAACCAAGGCATACGCATATTGCTCTGTATTCAGGTCTTGTAACTGAAAACCAGTTTCAAATGATTTCTCAAAGGAAATAATTGGAAATAAATAATGCTGGCATTGTTTACATTGAAACCTTGGCAGTCAGACAGAATTTATCCTCCAACGCTGGTCTGTAGGTACCAAGCAATAACAGTTTGTTAAGCAGATCCTGGGGTCAGGATAATCGGTGTTCCTGAGGTACTACATCAGAGTCTGTTTCCTCACATGCAGGATCAGTATCATCACCGCTGCTAGATTGTTCTCTCTGAATACCTTTCCAACTAGCTTTATTCAGTCCCATGTGGCCAAGCATAGTTTGCGACAGCTTGGTGTTTGAAAAACGAGCCCATTCTGCAAATAATGGTTCCACCAAATAGGTCATGAAACCTAGAAAGAAAAAATAACTTATAATTTGAACATCAAAAAACCCTACCTCACAATACTGTACATTTTAAGAATATTTCAGTATTTCATGGTTTTATTGTACAGCATCTGCATATTATTGAGCATAGAAAATATATACAGTCAATAAAATAAATTTGTAAATATAACAATATAGTCCTTGAGAAACAGTTTTATCATTCTTTCTATGAATTTAGTTTTACTTTACAATATGTCATATTGTACAAACTGGCCACAGATTACAAACATTCAGACCAATAGGTGCACCCAATATTTAGACTAAAGCAGAGCCTTGATGTGGCTCTTCCCAAAGATTTAGAACAAGATCAAAGGCATTATGATCCCAAGCAGCAGCTGCTTTAGTACTTGAGCAGGAGGGCGATACGGCTTTCCTGCCCTGCCAATGGGCTTCCCCAGGGATGCAGCTGGCCACTATAGAAACAGGATGCTGCATCAGGTAAGTTTTGGGGTTTATTTATTTATTTATTTTATTCTTATATCTTTGTGGACAGTCTGTTTTTAAGATTGAAACAGACAAATATCAATTGCAAATAACAGTCTAGTTACTATGTAACTAGAAAGGACTTTCCAATTTATGGCTGGAATCTAAATATAATTGCAGTATGTATCACAGTATGTTGAATTTAGGCACCGACACATGATTAATTTAAACCACGAAGCTCAGAATGGAGCATGCAAACCTATCAAAACATTTATTTTCCCTTCTCCTACTTTCCTTCCCCTCACTTTTATCCATTATCTTTATTTTATATTAGGAAGAACATTTTTAATAAAAATATTTCTTTTCCAAAACACAAATGTAAAGTATTAACAAAGAAATTGATTTAATCAAAATTAGACTGAAACTTTAAGCTCATTTCAAAAAGCAATTTAACAGTATTTCAGGCAAATTATAAGGGATAAATAAAAGAAATCCTGTTTCATGAACCTAGAAACTTTAAATGAACATAATTCAAGCAACATTAATACATTGCAATAAAAGGGGAAAAAAACTTGTTTGCAATTGACCAAAGATATTTTAAACTATTTCTAGCTCTGTATTATATATTAATAAAAATTACGACAATTTTCCACATAAATCAGTAATTACCAATCTGGATGTTGGCAACGGTTTCTGTCTGTCGATCACATAGTGGACTCACACCTAAGCAGTATTTTTTCTCAATGTCTCCTATAACAGAATATTGTTTTAATCCTCTATTATCCACAATAACTCAGAAAATATGCCCCCACCTCCAAAACCCCCAGGCTCATTCTTACCAAAAATTAGCTGTAGGATTTATCAGTGTTTAGAGAAGGATACATAGATACTGCTGTGTGTACTCTTAAAATAAACT
>JANHFL010008417.1:72442-95977 GCA_032468155.1 Oxyrhabdium leporinum
AAGGAAGGAAGGAAGGAAGGAAGGAAGGAAGGAAGGAAGGAAGGAAGGAAGGAAGGAAGGAAGGAAGGCAGGAAGGCAGGAAGGCTTGCTTTCTGGACATTCAATATACAGCTATTACCTAAGCTCAGACTAAGATTCTCACCAGATATAAAGTACCTGACCAAGTTCATTTTCTGTCAAACACTATTTTAATGTTTTTTCTACCAGGAGATATACCCTTTAATAGTAGTAAACAGACATTCTCAAGATGCTGGAGGGCAATCATGGCTCTAATCACACACTCTTTTCCCTCTCTTTTTACTTGACAGCACATTATTTCTGTATTAGGCCTCGAAAATAGGATGGATCAAAATGATGCATTAAATATCCACTTCAATCAATGATTCCAGCACAATCTTGGACGATTCTAACTATAGTTAAGATGAATGCAGATAAGGTCACTCAATTTACCTAAATCAGAAAATGATATCAAGCAAGTTTATTAAGCCAGAATCTTAATTCAGTGCCATATGGTGTTACAGATTATGTACCTTGTTGAAGGCTAGCAACAACAGTTATTAGATCAAATATAATAGAATGAAATGGACCCATCTTGCTTTTTTCTAATGAGTTTTGCCACAATCTACATAGAGGATAGTATTTATTTTCCCAATAAGTAAACTACTTTCGGCAAAAAAAGAAAACTTTACAATAGTGTTAAAAATATCCCTATGTGAAACAGTCCATTTTGAAAGCAGCATACAAGTAGTCCTCAACTTATGACAATTGTGTCCAGAATTTCTGCTGCTACGATGATTATGTGAGTCACACCTGATTTTAAAAACTTTTTTTGCCACAATTAAGTGATTCACTGCAGCTGTTAAATTAATCATGTTTTTGTTAAGCAAAACCAGCTTCCCCAATAAATTTTGCTTTTGGAAGCTGGCTAGAGTGGCTGCAAATGGCAATCATACAACCACAGAACACTGCAACCACTGTGAATAAATACCAGTTGCCAAGCCCTCACATTTTGATCATGTGACCATGGGGATACCGTGACAGTTTTAAGTGTGAGGAGGACTGGTTGTAAGTCACTTTTTTCAGTGCCAATGTAACTTTGAACAGTCACTAAACAAATGATTATAACTTGAGGGCACCTGAACTGAGCATATATGAAGTGTTTCAAAATTCAAACAGCTGAACTTAAAATACTTCCAAAATACTCAAAACATCCTACTTTGCACACAAAGGAAATGGTCCAAATGAAAGAAAATTCAAATGAAAATGTAGGCAAATCATCCCACAAAAGAATATACAGTAAAGCCAAAATCTCCCAGGAACAGCAGAACTTCTTTATATAATATTCATATGTAGCTGAACTATACAAATCTTCAGCATTCTGTCAAGAAGCAGCTTTCAGATTAATCCAAGCATTTAAAATATTCACAGAAGATGGTATTTTAAAAATAGAGATAATTGCATCCAGTATGTCATGATTTGCTCAAACCTATCATTTTGCAACTACAGTCTGTCTTTCAGTAGAATCTTATAAATTTTATCATTAAAATTTCAAGCCATGTTCAGAGTGAAAACATTTGCACTTCTATATCTAATCATCATGGCTACCTAAACAGACAAAGAATGGTTATCCTTTGCCATCAGAGTCTTTAATTCTCAAAGTCTGGAAGAGATGAGTGGAGTTTTACATTCCTATAAAATATTGCCTCTTTGCCAATGGAATTAGCAAATTTACACAACAATGAGATTATCTAATTATGAAGGTAGAGAATTATGTTTTTTCAAAAGATCATTCAATTACCCTCTGCAGTTATTGCACTGCATTATCCCAGGAAAAGACCTATTTGAATTTACAGATCTGCAGACAACTGCTGTGTTTGTATCCTCACACACTCAAAAGCCTGAATTCATTGTCCATTTTTTTGCAACTTGGTATAATATAGCTTAAGAAACAATACTGTAATATTCTACATAGTATTCATAACTTCTCAAATAGAAATTATTTCCATAAATGAGAAATATTAGTTAATAAAACCTGGTATGACTATACGCACAGCAGCCAAACACAAATGGAATTCTTCATTACTGTACTACTATTAAATACTTACAGTGAAAAATACGGAAATCAATGTATGGATGAGAACCTCTTCTCTCTCTTTCAAATCCTGCCCGACTTCTTACTCGTACATCTCCTGGAAATAGGGTCAAGAGTGAAATATACCATGTCGAAGAGCTACAGAGAAAAAATGCAACCAACTACAGTTGCAAGGTGTAGACGTTCTGTGGATGTAGGGTAACAATAATACAGCACCTTTACCTTAGATGCAATTTCACAAGTTTGAAGTTTTTTTTTTCAAATATCGAATTCCTTGCTTGTCATAAATTCCTTTCCTACCTTCTCATACACAATTCACTAGATATATATTTACATTTAATATATATGCTTAATTACAATGACAAAAATATAATAAAGAAAAATATCAAAAAAAATGTTCTCTTCATCAAATCATTTTTCTAAAATGTATCAGTTGAGTAGATTTGTAATGTATACAGTTCTACATTTATAATTTTCAAAATTATAGCAGTTGCCATTAGAATTTATTTATGTTCAACTTCATTATATCAGTCATTAAAATATCAAAATGTAGTATTAACATGAAAATTACTGCAAGTATTTCCCCCTTCAACAAAAATAAGCATCTTCTATAATGTTACTGTTTATACTGGCAAAAAAATACCTATTTTTTTCTCCATTCAATCATGTCTCATTTTCAGGGACTACCTGGATAAGTCCCTGCAATTTTCTTGACTAAGTTTTTCAGAAGTGGTTGCCATTGCCTCCTACCTAAGCCTCAGAAAAAAGTGACTAACCCAAGGTCATCCAGCTGGCTTCTCATGCCAAAGATGGAACTTGAACTGTCTCCTACTTTCTAGTTTGAAACCTTAACTACCTACACCAAAGGCTCTCAATCAGTATTTACCAATGCCTAGATTTTTTTTTTCAAATTATAGAAATACTTCACAGGTATGCCAAAAGCCAACACGATACAAATTGTACTCAGAACTCAGATATATACTATTATTTTATAACTTTTTTTCTCAATACGTCCAAATTTTATATTATGATGAATCACACAGTCAGCCAGGATTGTGACTGGATTTGATATTTTTGTCCATTTATCTAGTCTTTCCCAAAGACCTGGGATACGCAATTGTTATTTAATAATATTAAAGGTTCTGTTGCAGGATGTAAGCTGTTCCAAATAAAGCTGCCTTTAGCAATAGCAATAGCACTTATATACCATTTCACAGTGCTTTACAGCCCTCTCTAAGCAGTTCACAAAATCAGCATATTTCCCCCAATAATCTGGATCCATATTTTACCGACCTCAGAAGGATGGCAAGCTAAGTCAACCTTGAGCCGGTCAGGATCAAGCTGCTGGCAGTGGGCAGTGTCAGCCTGCAATACTGCATTCTAACCACTGCACCACCAGGGCTCTGGTATTTGATGATGATTTTGTTTATTATTATTGGATGTTTTTCAAAATATTGCTGCAAGTCTACTTATGTCTAAGATAAGATTTCATTTTATTTTGTATTATATATTATGTCAACTTTTGAAGAAAACATTTCATATGTCATAATTACATTAGTCTTAAAACGAGAGTTTTTCTTCTAAAACAATGAGCTTATCTATAAACTGATGTGGCTTTTCTAATAAGGAATCTACTTACGGCTATTAAAAATGCATAAGTACTGAATTATAAGAAATGCTTCAGATGGAAATAGAAGCAAGTTTGAAGAAAATCATATTATCCTGTGGTATTTCTATGCAACAGAATAAATTAAAAAATGTATTCACATATAATAGTTTTTCAGTTCTACTAACTCCTTCCTTCCTTCTACAGAAACTACAAATGGAAAGCTGTTAGTTCTTTTTACAAAGGGTTTTTTTTTTACAAAAATCCTAACCAGAAAGAAGTGAAAGTTACTTTTAATGTAACTTTCACTGTAGCTAGCACTAATCACAAGCAGCAATCACACAATTTTCTCAGAATTAATCTATCAGGACCATTATAGTTGAAGTTCCCTAAATCCTCTAAATATGAAGATTTGTCAGCTTTCCAGATTTCTCAAGAATTCTCAGCAATGGTAATATTAACTAAGGAATCTGGAAGTTGAAGTCCATGCATCTGGAGGGTGCCAGAACTTCAGAGACTATGTTCGTTCGTTTGTTTATTATTAAATAAAAGTATACAGCCACCCAACCCACGACAAAGAGCTACCAGTTAGCTGAATGATGGAAAGACAGATTGAAGTCTGTTAAAGAAACAGAAAATGTAAGGAATTGGCTTCTCCATACCTCTAAATGAAATAATCCCCTGATCAATTGCCTTAGGAGCTACAACCTGCAGCTACAACCTGCCACTGGAAAGGAAGGGAATAGCAGCAGATAAATCTGGCTGTTCCCATCAGCCAAAAAAAAAGCAGTTGTTTTCATTTTGCAACTCTTAGTCTTAGTACTTACACAGTGCTTAAGAAAGTAAACAGTATTGGCTTCAACAGCAGCATCTTATTTTAGAATGGCAGTTCGGGAAATTCAAATCCAATCCTGCATCTAAATTGGTTCCAACCACTTGCAGCAATCTGCATGTGAATCTACCTAACCATTATTATCTAACATTAACGCAGCAAATCTCACTAAGCCTCAACATTATGCTTTCCCCATACGCTCTCTTTCAACTCAAAAGTGAGGAAATCAGAACTTTTATTTTAAATTAACCACAGCTTGGGATACCATTCTAAACTGGGTTTACATTATGATTAATTGAAATAAGCCATCTTCAAATACCACGATTTGAAATATAATTTCCATTAATGGTTATTCTTTGAATTTTTTCCCCAACAATAGTTAAGATAAATAACACGTGTTATAATTTGTAACACAACTTTTCCTGAACCTTGGAATAGTATGCTGGAGCAGTGGGGACAGGACAGAATCTAAATTTATTTCATTTATATTTAAATGTAGTTAAAATACAGTTATGCATTAAATCTTCTCCAATACATTACAAATATTATTTGGTAACAACTTTCAGAAATGTCTTAGACCACATCTAAGACTTTGGGAAGAGCACATGTACTTGGATCTCAGGCTATACACATCTGGATGAACATAAATTTATCTATTAATAATAAAAATAATTTGAAATCTCAAGACTTAGTTTTAAACTTTTTATTTTGAATCCTTTCTTAGTTTTATAGTTATAATTTAGAATACAAGAATTTTTAATGTATTTTGATCTTTCAGAAAGCATCTTGACAAAATAACAGAGTAACAGAGTTGGAAGGGACCTGGAGGTCTTCTGGTCCAACCCCCTGCTCAAGCAGGAAACCCTATAAATAAAAAGGAGCAGAAAGCAGAAATGATTAAAAAATTATGCATTGCCAAATGTTCCAGTGAACATCTTCCTCAGGGGATATTAAACTTAACAAATGCAGAATAAAATCAGTGTGATAGCAATGCCAACATAAGATAACATTTTTTTAAAAAAGTCAGGTTCAATGTGAATAGAACAAATAATATTTCTTTCCAAAGGGATTCTTTCCACTACTGATGAATAGACAAGTACTTTAAAACCTTATCACCCTTATCTGCTTTCGATACTGGTATTTTCAAAAGTAGCATCTGTCCCTGGAAAAGACATTCATCATAACATGTTGGGCACCTTTGTTTTATTTAATTGAATCAATAATAGTTCTATCAGTTTCAGGCTTATTGCTATTTTTCTCTAAATTAAATATTCCACATTTAAATACTGTATTAAATTATACCCAATAACAACTACTGTGGCCACTTGCCAACAAAATGGACCCAGTTGCCAGAATGCATTCCTTTCTCTATTATGTAGGATGGAAGATTTATGCAAAATGCAGCGGGAGATTCTTGAATATAATCAGTCATTTGTATTCTATATGGAACAACTAAAAAAAAATTCAAGACCCATTCCGGATTTCACTCCTTGAATCCCTGCTGAGAAGAGATTATTGACTAAACAAAACCTTACTTTAGCAGCATTTTATAAATCATACTGGTTTTCTGCTGAAAACAGAATAAGCAAGTTGCAATATCTCAAAACAGAAATGTTACTATCTTATGAAACTAACAATCCACTCTTTTGCCAGTTGCCTGAATTGGGTATATTGGACGGAAAAATGAAATTATACAAATTGACCTTTCCAACACTGTCATAATTGTTTTGTCACCAATACAGTATTATGTACACCGATTTAAGGTAGGAATACATTATGACCCAGGAGTTCAACAAAAACTATGTGGCCCAGATTATCTAAACATCAATAGGCACAGATAACAACTATTTTGCTAATAAACAAGCAGAAAAATAAGAGCTCCTTACTTTACTGCTTTTTGAGCAGTAGCTGACAGTTCAAGATGACTCTCAACTTGTATATAGAAGTCTCGTAGAACAAGATGTGATTCCATCCAAAGCCAAAGATGAAAACATCGGGGGGGGGGGGAGATAACCACAGCCAGTATGGTTGTCTATTTCTCTCCATTCAGATCTAAACAGCCTCCAGAAGCTATTAATACTTTCATAGTCCAAGGCCAGGATGAACAATGCATAAGTCATCAGCAGACTGATAATACTGGACTCCAAACTGATTGGCAATGTCACCTAGTATGTAGGTTCGTGTAAGTGTTAAACAGGGGGAGTGAGAGCATTGAGCTTGAGGCTAAATGCACTGAGGGGCTACAGATGCAACTTCTCCCCTCTGTCAATACCTATTAGGACTAATCACTGAAGAAGGAGGCAAACCACTGCAACATAGTATTTCCAACTCCTAGATTCTGCAACCAGTCAAAAAGATGTCAATGGTACTGAAAAAAGCTGAAATATCAAAAAGCACAAGGATGGACATACCATACCCATCCCACCTTCACTAAAGGTCATCAAGAAGCGTGACCAATATTGTTTCAGTGCAATATCCTAGCCTGAAATGGATTCAAATAATCTGCTTCCTTCAAGCCCCTTTAGAAGAACTATCCAACCACTTTTTCAACAACCTACATTATAAAGGGAAGGTTAGAAACCGGACAATAATTATCCAGGAAAGAATCCAGCAATGGTCTCTTAAAAAGAAGCTGTACTACCTCCTTCTTCAAGCCAGAAGGATCACCCTCTCCCTCAAAGATGTCAATACCACCACACAGACCCAACCAAAATACCCAGGAGGACACTGGACCTAGCAAATAGGTAGCCAAATTTACAATTCAGTGGGAGGTATCAACCTCACTGGGAGTCACAGAATCAATTTAAGTCCAGATAGAGCTATAAGGTTGTGCATAGGCAACTCAATCAGATCTACCCAGAGTCCAAATCTATATGAATTTACCCACCAGGTAGTAGGAATATTCTGCTCTATACCTTTATTAAGCTGGACTTTTACATGGATTCACTTCTGATTTGTATCTTGCAAGTCTTTGCATTGAGAACAACCTGGTAGAACTGTGACTCAACTGAGATCTGGATGGCATGAGTGCAGCCGCCATGCCCTTGGCATGACTGACTATATTATCTTTTATCTTACTCATTTTGGTTTGGGAGCTACATATTGTACTATAGTAGCACTATTACTTTTTCTAAACAATCAGAAGGTATCTTCTAGCAATTATAATATAATTCTAAACTACCTGGGTTCAACACCAGTGCTTTTGGCTTTCAGAATGGTCCCTGATACACTGTATGATGTCTGCACTGAAACTCAGATTCAGAAATTAGATACGTTTAATAATGGTGCAGAGCTACTTTCATTTTAAGTTTCACTTTCATGGAAGGACCAGGTGAACAGAGAGGAATGCCTCTGGATTTGTTGCCTTATCTGGCAAATTGCTGGAAGTGCTTTTTAATCAACTAAGGCGTGTTAATTTAAATGAAACAATGAAAATAAATACTTTCCTAGTGTTGCTAAATGCCAACAAATACCACATAAGAAATTAAAACAAACTGGGAGGTTAGTGTCTGTAGCACAGCAATAAATAGGGATGAATGAAATTTGCCAAATTAGTCTGAACTTGTCTATATAATAAACAGAGAATAATTGTGTAGATACCAGAAAGAAAATCTAGAATTAATCTTATTGTAATTATTTTTAAGGAATCATTTACTTTCAATTTCACATATGCAACAGGATTACAATGGGGGGGTGTTTATCTGGGGATGCATAGATTCTACTATGATTTTACCAGGTACTAAAGTAAAATTGGTAGATATATCATCCAACACTTACTGTCTGAGGATTGTTCAATACTAACAACTGAACTTACTTTAGGGTTCAGTGCTCTAAAAGTCACCACCAACTCATTTCTGTAAAATTTGTAATAATGAATAACCTAAACGGAAGTCACAGTAAAGGCTGCAACAAGTAAATCACTTATGATGATGTATGGTATTTCTCTCTTATGTCTTGGAACTAATCTGAATAATTTATATTAAAATTCCTTCCACATCTTTTTCTCTGTTCTGAACTTGCACTATTTCAAAATTGCTAGCATGTGACAATATTTAGTTTACAACTTAAGCTGAAACTCATTCCTATACAAACACTTGTTTATGAGTCATTCCAACTATCTTTAAACATAACAAATTCTTAATCTTCTATGTGCTTGGCATTTGCTGTAATCTCTACATGTTCAACACAAGAACTATAACTACAAGAGCTAACCTGTAACACAAATATATATATATATATATACAATTTGTACATAAATGTAAATGCATGGCCCTTCAGTATCATATATTTAATATCTGGCATGTTCTTCAGTATTTCTCTTATGTATTTGCATCTCCACTCCCATATTTTCTTCCTACTGAAATCTGAATTACAGGATAGCCCATATCTTCCTTTTTTGAAATCATCTTTAGATGTATTTTTAGTGTCTGACTCAACATGAAAATAGTACCAAATTAAATGTAAATAATTAGAAGCATTTGAAAGCAATGGACCCAAAAGAACCAGTTATTAAAATGCATTCTGCATTTTCTCTACTTGACAAGAGAGATCTGATATCTCAATAAGCAACCACACTTACCTAACATGCGAATGTACAATGCCGTTTGATCAGAACTGTCATAGGAAATTGCTCCACGTCTCTGAAAATTAAAAACATATGTTATTTCTACTTTTTAAAAGTGTCTTAATTTCTAATTTTATTTCAAGACCATTGTAAATAAATCTTCCGGTAAAGGACAAAAATTCAAACTTTAATCATGTTTAACAAAAGTAGTCCTGGATAGCATACTTTTCTTCACACTCCACTCATCTTAATTCTCTAAAATCAATTATAAAATGATGGTTCTTAGTTAAAAAGTCAATGGCACATACTTTGGTTACACCCAATCATATTTTACAGTGAACTTACTAGTCTATCTCTGCACAGAAAAAACAAGTCACACAAGGGGTTTAAGTTGCTAAACATATTAAAACTAGTTCCTTCCTATATCCCCTGACTCCCTGAAATGGCTGGATATTAGTAAGACTCCTCTCCTGAGAAATTATTCCAATAATAATTCAAGATTGGGAACCTCTGTTTTAGGCAGTAAAACTAACTGGACCTTTTGCCAGTAGATGAAAAAAGAGTAGAATAGTAACAATAATCCACAATGGGGATAAGACAGGTAGGAGTTTGTAAATATAAGGAAGATGAATACTTAGAAGAAACTCCAGTATCAATAAGGAAGGTATTAACAAGCCGTTACTGTATTATTACCAAGATAAGTCCATTTAAATGTGTGTAATATTGAGCATGATTGCCAGATGACAAGACACTCCCCAGTCAGAAAGCACCATTCTAATTATAACAGAAGGGTGTAGAAGTTCCATGAACAGATCTGGAAACAATGGCATGACTATGCCAAAGTCATAAGAGTGTCTGATAATTGACAGTGCCAGTATTGAAAAAAAAGCTCACTACTTTCTGAGGATACATACAAACAAAACAGGAAAAGAGAAGAAAACATGAAACTGTAAAAGCCTGACTAAACAGCACTTCAATTGTATACAAAAGTTTAGACACCCTCTCCAATTATATATTTCTTTAAATAAAATGAAGCTGTCACAATCTGTGTATGGTACAAAGTTAATGACAACATATTTATACCATGTTGCTGTATATTGGAACATACATTTACAATTGTTTACAGATTCATAAGAAAAAAATAGTGAATATGGCAGGTGCAGAAGTTTAGAGACCCCTTCAGAATTCTGTAATAGTATGCAGTTTTCATCAACTGAAAAATCTCTACCATCTGAAAATGAAAATGGCTTTCAGAGGCAAGAGATACAGCTGCATATGCAGGTTTAAATCCAGACTTCCTGTCCACATTTTATAAACCACTAGCCCCATTAAAAGGAGTATTTAGATGACGTAAGAAACTGGTTTTCTGATGGCCCCTGAAGAAAAAGGATGGATTAAAAAAGTAAGATTTAGAGAGCAAAAAAAATGTATAATAGCTAAAAAAATTCAATCTCCATAACATTTGTTCAGGGATATATAAAATATTTTGAATTCAAAGTACTCGGTTCACATTCAAATCAGAATGTTGTGAACTTATGGGTAGAGTTTCAATCTTACTGAAGTATTTGGATATATAGTATAAGTTTGTTTCAAGTTCAGAGCAAGTTGCTCATTAAAATACACTGAAAAGAGAAAAACAAAAGATAACTTCTGTGTCCAAAGGTAAGATACTAATCAAAATGTCTTCGACTCAGTCAATATTATTGCCTATTTAAATTTTTATAAAATAACCTGGGTGTACTTTTTCTAAGGATATTGAACCTCAGAATTTATTCACTAGAGTTTTAATGGGCTTTCTAGAGGGGATTTTACACTCTCATTTCTGTTTCTAGTATTCTGCAAGGGAACAAATTAGATGAAGAATGCTAATAGTGTTAATACAATAAGATATCGGTTCACTTTAAAAAAAAGTTGGACCGTGCTCATCATAATTTTGAATCATGGATTATAGTTATTTATTAGAGCTGTTAATGTTCAATTGTTGCATTTCATTTTCTAAACCTTCGTTCTTAAATGCTGGCAGCAGTTATCCATTGAAGAGCATGTAACATTGCTGATGCATAAGCTGTATTGATTACCAGTCTGCTTTCATGTCCAATTCAATGTGTTGCTTTATGACCTTTAAAGTCCTTTACTGCATGTTCCAGGCTACCTGAGCCACTCATTCGAGAAGGGATATGCTGTAAATCAAGGAATTCTGCTAGCAGTATGAAGGAGAAAGGCCTTTTCTGCCAAGGCTCCCACCCTCTGGAACGTTATGCACTTCGAGGTGAGATGTGCCCCCACCCTCTTGATCTTTTATAAGAACTTCAAAAGAACTGGCTCTGTCAACTGACTTGGGGCCTCAATGTTGAAGATGGTTATTGCCCTAAGGAGAAGATCACACCGCCACATCATGGCATTATGCGTTTTAATTTTTTAGTCTCTTATTTAATATTTAATGTTTTACTGTTTCGTACCTCTGTTTTTATGAGGTTTATAAGCCATCCAGAGTCACTTGACAGTGACCTGGGTGGCATATAAATTTAATTAATAAAAATAACATCTAATTATAATTTACTGTCAGCAATGGAGACTTAAGTCTTTCAGTATTTTCTGTGAATTGCTCTACTTAAAAAGTTGTACTAATATAGTTGTAACTAAATATTGTAAGAAACAACTTAGCATCCTAATAACTGAAAATATGCCCTTTTATACATTCCTTTATTACATTATCCAAACAGTTTGTCCTTAACAGACATTTTGTATAAACACAATCAAATTATTTACTGAACACTGAGACTTCATAACTATTATTAAACATTCTTCAGTATAAATAATTGTGAAAAGATAATATGAAATCAATTGTAAATTATAAATTCCTTGTAAGAATGACTGTTTGCAAAAGAAATATCAATGCCTGCAATCATTTAATTTACAAGGTGTCAACAATTGTAAGCAAAAGCTTCCTTTCAAAGTTAATACCATTCTGCATAACAATTCCTACTGATAATATCTTAGCATATAATTTATAGCATAGCTAAACTGCTAAGCAATAAACATACAAATAACTTTTTCTTGTATGTATTTTCTGTTCCCAAAGGACATAACTAATTAACAGAATATTAATTCCACTGTCAGCCAATTTATGTTAACTACTCAGGTAACCAAATGCATAAGAATCAATTGAAGGTAATTTCTACCATTACATAAAGGTAGAATTTTGATCCAAAGTCCCTTGCTTCAAATCAGATTTTACTAAATCAGTTCAATTGGAAGCATATTTAATGTCTGAGATTAAAGGATATTATCACCTAAAGTCCTAGCGCTAATGCCTTAATCTCAATTCAAGAACATCTATTGGATGGTTCAAAAACTGCAGCTATGTTTTCTTATGGATGAATCCATCATCACACAAGCAAAAGTCAAACACCAAACACCAAACATCCACATCTTCCTATCCTTAGTTTTTGACAGTACATGACAGGACTACTTCAGTCAGCATTCTTTCAATACACCACTGATATTGTATTCCACCTATGCGCCTCTGAATTCTTTAAAACAAGCACAAACATATTCCTACTGAATAATTTGCAATCTTGTATTTCACATAAATTTGGAGTCAATATAGTTTTCTATCGGTGATATTTCTTTAGACACAATCCTAATAAATTTAAGTTTGACTCTCTTATCAACTAATTTTTCATAATTCACATTCTATAGCATATGTTGTTGTGCTATTAATTAAACTCAAAAAGAAACCAAAAAATAACTGATTTCTTCTTCATTTGTGAATAGTATTAGCCAGAACTATTTCAAAATCTGAAAGGGACCTGCAGCCTTAGAAGTTTGAATAAAATTATGGTTTGCCCAAGTACCTGGAATACTGCAAAAATAAAGCAAATATATAGCTCTAATTCTGGGCAAATGCCTTATAAAATTCAGAAATTTGTTATCATTCACAGGGAAATCTCAGCAGACTGCATCAGGGCAATAACAGATGGATAACCCAATCCTCAAAACATTTGAAGAGCGCCAAAAATGGCAACAGAATCTATTTTCTCACATTTTGCCACCTACCTACGTTTGTTATGGTTAAATTTATTACTGGTATCATTCACTGGACTCATAGTGTATTTACTTTAAAAACCTATAAGAGGCAGATTTAAAGTGCCTGAAAAAGGCAGAACAAAAATATATACGACAATCTTTTGCAAAATATTTTAACGGATGAGCATGATTCAGCTGAAGTGAAAAGCAAGACTCCTCACTAAAACCTGAGGCATTTACAAGAGCTTCACTATATCCTAGTAACTCTCGTAAGTACTATAAATATTAAGGATAAAAAGACTGAACACCTCTTAAGGTATCACCCCAGCTACCTACCAAATAAGCAATTTCATCTTCTCCCCCCTTTCTTGCCTTATGACCAGGATAAAATTACAGACTGTCTTTAGTCCGTTCGGGGGAGAGAGAAAAAATCAACAAAAACTCATGAAAGGCAATCTTGGCGATATACAGCATTTACTACCCAGCTACAGGTGACCAAAAAAAAAAGCGAAAGTTAACAAAAATACAAACGGGAGAAGAGCAGAGACCGACAGAGGGCAATTCCGCAGAGTCAAGCTGTGCTTCGGCGCGTCTTTCGCGTGTTCCGAGCTTTGCCTGCCTGAGCCGCTAACTGAAAACCTCATCTGCTGCACGCTATCTGGCCTAATCTTCCTACCGCCCGCTTTTGTTCCCTCTCGCCTGACCGAACAGGGCTGGAGGACTCGAAACCTTTGCACGTTGCAGCCTCCGGGTTTTTATTCAAAGCCATCCCTTTTTCCCCCTTGGGGTCCCGCACGGATATTCTTGTTTTTTTCTCCCGCACCCCCCCCCCTTTCCAAGATCTCTCCCGAGGGCCGCTTCCCACCTCCGCCTCGGGGAAGAGCGAGAGGGGCCCTCACCTGAGAAAGCTGCCTGGGGTTGGGGCAGCCGAAAAGCGCAGAACTGGAGCTGAAGCTGATGGCCCCCCGGCGACTGAGGACGTGCTGCGGGACCGGCCTGTCCAGAGGCAGCACCGGCAGTTGATAGCATACTTCCATTGAAACGGGGGCAGCACCGCCGCCGCCGCCAACTCTTCGACTTCTGGGGGTGCCAATCCAAGTCAGGTCCGGCTCCGGGATCAAGGCAGGTCCGGCTCACCGCTTTCAACCTGCCCCACGCAAATCCGGGCAGCGCTAGGAATGACTTCTTTCTAACCGTCCGAGCAGGCTTGGCGAGCTTCGCGAAGGGGAAGCGGAGAGACAGCCTAGATGATGATCCGGAAGAAACCAACATCAAGCCCCCGGCTCGAATACCGAGTCCCTCGGTCAGCTCCGCAGCCGGGACGGCGGCATCGCCGCCGCTAGTTCAGGTCGTAGCGGGGCGGGCCCGACGGCTGCTGTAACTGCGGCAGTCCCGGCCCGATTTGAAGGAGACACACACAACTCGGCTGCGGCAACGCCGCTATTGTCCAGCACGAGGCGCGGCCCCGCACACGAGGGGCGGGGCCAGGTGCAGGCTGGAGAGTGATGGCGGTAGTGGCGCCGGAAGCTAACGGAGGGGAGGGGGGGGTAGAAGAAGAGTTGCGCGTGCAGCAACCCGTCCTCCTCGCCCACACTGAGCACGTTCTCCTCCCTCGGTGTCACGCGAGTGCACGCCTTTCAGGAGGAAACCTCGTCCTGGAAGGAGCTGCAGGCGCGACGATCCCCGGCGGGAACGTCTTACGCCGTGACGTCATTACCCTGCCTGATGGCCCTTTGTTTGTTTTATTTTGTTTTTTAACCCTTTTCGCTCGCCAGTTTTATTTTTGTTTTCTTCGGGTAGTTGTGTAAGGTGCCCGATCTGTTTCCACTAGGTTGTGAGGTCCGTTGTTTTTCTTTACTTTTAGATGAGGGCAAAGGACATGGTGTACAAAGTGTTTGAAGCCTTCATAACACTTTTTTTACGTTCAGACGTTGACCTTAAACCACCTCTGCCTCTGAATAAAATGCTTCAAGTTATTTCCTTCTTGTCCCCTAACCTGTCCTAGCATGCGTTCGTCTTTAACGGCCCTGTTCTTTAACTGTGGTGCTGGAAACACAATATATAAATGAGTCAATGAATCCCTTTATCACACCACCCACAATTTAAAACATACATATATACATACATATATATGTTTTCAGTTGTGGGTGGCATGATAAAGGGATTGATTGACTCATTTATTCACTTACAGTCTGGTTAGAAAATTTTTAATACTGTTTTGGTAACCTACAAAACCTGTTTGGTTAAAAAAAGGATTAGCATTGTGAAAGGTGTTATAAGCTACATAAAATAATGCTCCATGGTAATACTACCTACAGGTGTTAAAACTGATAATCTGCATACAGTTTTGCATAGAAAAATGTAAGCCTCATGGGAAGAAACTGCATTACTACTGGGCTGCTCTTTTACATGGAAAGCAAATGCAGTCGGATGGGCCTTAAGGAAAACGATGCTACTGTGCATCCCTCACTATTGATATAAGATACTAGCTCTCAGCCTTTCTTTGGTCACTCTTAGTTGATAATATCTCAAACAGTGGTTTCCTTGTACTTCCTCAACAACTCCCAAGTTACATGAACTAACCCTGACCTCAAAGATTAAAGTAACCTTTGATGTACAGACAGATACCACGGATGAATTCACAAGATTATGCCAGTAAATAAAATGCCAATAAATAAATACCGCAAAGCCTATGTCCCTTCCACACCCAAAGTTTTAATTTCCCCATTATGATTTGGAGCTTCCTAGAGTTCTTTGCAAGCTGAACTGATGAAGAATGAAGCTGTTTCTTCCTGGCTATGCAGTAGAAACTTTCCCATGGAATAAAATCTCTTTGTTATAGAATAGATCTTGGGATTTACCCACTATCTTGAGTTTTATAACTGTTTCTCTGTTTCGGAATGCTTGAAGCACATCACTTTTTCCCTTTACTGAAAAAGCAGTAATGAAGAAATGATAAAGCAGGAGGGAACAAGGGGACACTGCCTGAATTGCCAATTTTTGAACTCCCCTTTTAGTCAGCAGAATGATTTATTTTCCCCACCCACAGCAAGCAATACTGAGGGACACTCACCATGGTGAAAACTGCTGTACAGGGCTGGGGTTTTATGGAAGTGACTTACAAAATAATTTGGATGAATCATAATTCTTTAGTGGGAACCAAATCTCAACATAGGGTTGCATAATAATATTTGACCATATATGAATGAGAAAATTGTGTTTCAATAGAAGATAAATATGAGAATGTTCTAAAATTATGTTAAAAGTATAAACTTTTTTAGCTAGTTTCAGAAAAGACTGTACTATAAGAAACATTGCTGATGCACAGTGAATTATTGAGAAAGCCAAAGAATACTAAAAAGAAGTCAATATATGCTACACTGAATATGGAGAGGTCTTTGACTGTGCCAAAACAATCTGATTGTGAAGCATATCCACAGGTCAGGAAACCACAATTTGGTTAGAACATGGTTCAACAGACTGGCTTAGTCTTTTGCAAGTCAGTAAAGACTTTATATTCTCCCCTTATTTATTCAGTCTGAATTCTGAATATATATTTAGAAAATATGGATTAGAAGATGAGGATATTTTTTTAAATGAAGAAAGAATAATAATATGCAAAATATTGATGACATTAATAATTGAAAATGAAAATCATATGTAATAGAAACCAAAGAATACAGTGAAAAAAAATGAGATTAAATATATAATAGAATAGAATAACAGACTTGGAAGGGACCTTGGAGGCCTTCTAGTCCAACCCCCTGCTCAGGCAGGAATACCTATACCCTTTCAGATAAATGGTTGTCTAATCTCTTCTTTAAAACTTCCAGTGTTGGAGAATTCACAACTTCTGGAGGCAAATTGTTCCACTGGGTAATTGTTCTGTCAGGAAATTTCTTCTTAGTTCTAGGTTCTTCTCTCCTTGATTAGTTTCCATTACTTCTTGTCCTGCCCTTATGTGCTTTGGAGAATAGCTTGACTCCCTCTTCTTTGTGGCAACCCCCTGAGATATCAGACCACTGCTATCATGTCTTCCCTAGTCCTTCTTTTCATTAAACTAGACATACCCAATTCCAGCAACTGTTCTTTATATGTTTTAGTGTCCAGTCCCCTAAGACCAAACTAACGACAACAGGTACAGTAATTACCCTTTGAATTGACAATGAAGATACTGAATTGGTGATTGTGCCTTTTAGAATCAACTATCAGGATGCAGAGTCAATTAATAAATATGCTACTGTATAGACCATGACTTAGTAAAGTAGCAATGAAGACCTTGGAAAATATATTCAGATGACAAGATGTCTCTATACCTGCAAGTTCAGAACCAAGCACACAATTTTTGGGTGACACTTTAAGGAAGTGAAAGCTGGAGATTGAAGAAATAGGCTAGAAAGAGGATTGATACTTGGAACCTTGGTGTTGGAGAAGGCTTCTAAGAATACCAAGAAAACAAGACTTCTAAGAATACAGCCAAGAAAACAATTACATGAATCATAGAACAAAAAAGACTTTTCACTTGAACAAATTAGCAGATTCAAATGATCATATTTAGTACATATACAAAGATCTAGGTCTCTGGTATAGGTGGCAGGGAAGAGAAAAGAGGGACTACTAGCAGCAAGATGGATGGACTGAGTCACAGCCGCATCAGAAGCTCTAAGGATCCAACTGATGACAGATTACCCTGTGCAGAATATATCTACGTAGTTGCTAAGCCTAGCACCAACTACATAGCACATAATTATTAGTCAATGAACTTTTTCCTTTGTTTTTTTTAAATGTCACATTAGAGACATAAACACTTTTTACAAACATCTTAAGTAAAGAAAAATGAAGTCATTTTTATAGAAAAACAATCACATTTTTTCTTAAATTATGTATGCAGCAACCACCTTTTTAATTTTTATTGACTGTCTTTATATCCAGTGACATTAATGAATTGATTGATACATAATATTGAACTACTAGGTTATAGTAACTAGATAATATATTTCCCTTCATGAAAGTTGCTAAGATAGTAATAATAAGTTCTTATGTCTAGATATGCTGTAAGATAAACATTTGGTTCTTTGTTTTTTAACCGTGATGTTAATATTCTGCCTATATTGCAATAGTGCATTTGTAAACAATGCATTAACAAGTTCAGAGCTAGTCCAGTGACTCTGAGCCCCCTTGGTTGTTTTAAAAGATCAGTCGTGCTATGCAAATTTTTTGCATTAATGCAGATGAGCATATGAAAATATGGCTGTGTGGATGATGTAAACAATTTCCAAACATAACCGCTAAATTAAATTCATGTGTGTTGATGGGTATTAAATAACTGTAATTAAGGGAGAAAATTTTCTCAGAAGAAAGATAAATAATAGAAGGATTCCAAATTAGTATATCCATTTTATTTTACCTACATCCTGGTTCTGGTGCCAAAAGAAATAACTCGAGAGCCAAAATAGCATAATCACAGGTGTGGAAGTCTTAAAAAGAAAGAGGGTGAAACAGAGCTCCAGATTGTTCTTTGTGATTTCAGGGCATTATGACACCTCGGCTGACAAGGCTTCTTTCTTCATTTTTAATTTTTTGTCTTCATTTCCTTTTCCTCCCATGCCCAGTTGTGCACCTGCTAGCTAGGCCATATGCAACTTTTATTTTGTAAAATGGAGAGGTGGGGGAGAGAAATACTATAATCAATCATATAATCATAATGTTTCATGGTAGGAATTCTCTGTGCTCAGATACTTATATTACCCAAGTCTAATGGAAGATTATGAAATAAATCTATTGGACAAATAGATCTCTAAGTTTGGACTAGGCTACTTACTTAATCTATATTTATTTTTGTTGCTTCCTAACAAAAGCAATCACAGTTAAATGCAACTAACTCTCTTAGGCAACAGAAAGGGAAGGATGACAGTAAAACGAAGGGGGGGGGAGAGAGAATTGTATTTCATTTTCATTTTCTTTTCAAAGTTAAACAGTAGCTTTTTGGGGAAATTTAAATATTGAGCAATCTACCTAATTTCTCAATAGGGATAATACAGACATATAAATACATTAGGCTATCTGTGTTACTGTTCTGGGTATTCTCTACGCTGTATTCCTAACCTTTTTGCCCTCTTATTGGAGTTGGCTTTGAGAAAAAGGGACAATTCTTTCATTTTACCCAAAATCCAAATGAAAACATATATAAAAGTATTTGAATGCTTAATCTTTGGTCCAACCTTTCTTATTTTACACTAGGTTATAGATACATTTACAGTCTTTGCTTCTGTTAACTAAATAGGAAGTTCAAAAATACCAAGTAGGCCAAATTATGAAGTATATATTAGCTACCTGTATCTTTATGGCTCTCTAACTGCATGATTTGTCAAGAATAAAGCATTTTCTTTGGAAATAAGCCAAAGCTCAGATTATTTTTATTGGTTAATGAAGTTGCAATATCAATATCTCATACTAGTAGATAGCCACAATTATAGTTCTTTAGTTTTCTGGTTATTTATTACTTTATAATTATTTGATAGACTTTCCTTTTAAATAGTAGTCAATAGTAGTTGTTGTTGCTACTATTATTTTGGTGATTGATCAGTGTTTAATCCAAATTCCCTACCCTGCATCTCAATCAGCTCTTTCTTCCTATTGTGACAAGCTTAAATGTGGAAAACATTTCTTAAATGTTCATACTTTATTCTAACAATCATAGCAATACACATATATACACAAATATACAAAATATGGACAAGAAAAATGGCTATATGACTAGTAAATTTAAAGCAGCATGATAGTCAACAGCAGTCTGGAAATATAAACAGATCATTATCAAGCAAGCCATCTTAAAATGTTTCCTAAAAGTTTTCAGATTGCATATTGTAAGTATTTCTTCATTTTTAATTTCAGTGAAGTGTTGAAATACCTAGGATCAACTCATGAGGAAACATTACATGGTTAAAAGAGTGAAGTAAGGGTGTGGGAATATGTGAAGAACTGCTTCCCCTTTCCTTCGACAGAAGTGGATAATCAGTCTTCCCCCCCCCCCCCCATGTTCTTAGTAAGTGAATTGGGGAAAGAAGGGGGGATCAATCTTCTTTTGTTTTGTTATAAGTGGCAAGATATATAGAGAGGAGCAGGTATGTTATTTTTAGTGCCATTTCTCTGATCCCACAAAGTAATTACTTTGTAAGATCTGAGTATTGACACCAGAAGATGGATGTATCTTCCATTGTTTATAAATAATACCAAAATAGGTCTTCTCACCCCATATTCTGTTCATTGGCAAAGCAGAATAGAGGTGGGAAATATGCTTAGCACTTCTCTAAGTTAGCATGTGTTTTGCTAGTTCCTGCACTGGAAAGCAGCTCTTTACTGTTGCCCTAAGGGAGATAAAGATGGCATCATGTACTTTGATGCATGTACTTTGCAAAGTACATGTACTTTGAAAATGGTGAGTGGGACATATTTGTGTCATAGTCAGCAGGATGTGTCCTAAGTCAATTGGTACATGTTATGTTCATTTAAATAAGAGGATGTACCATTGCATTGGTGGCAAGATGAAGTACTTCACTCCCAATACTTTTTTTTAGATTTTAATTTTTCCTTCAGTAAACTGCTGCTTTCCTGATGCAGAAGAATTAGGTGGTATTTGATATGCAGTGGATATCCGGTATATATTATTTAATGGTTTTTCATTTCTTTCAAATCACTGTGACTCTACATAATACAAGTTGAATTCCAGATTATAACATTTTAAAACAATTATTTACAAACAAGTAACAAATATTCAAAGAAATATAAAATCACTGTACTGAAAATACTAAAGCCATAATTTTCTATTCTGGTTGGATATTCAGTGGGTTATATTGCCAACATGTCTAAAATACACAATACTGGGAAAGATCACCAGACATCTTTGCCTAAAAAATCAACCTTGGAGAATAAAACATCACTTCTGTGAATACAGGATAACACTATAAACAATTAGACTATTAAACTCAATAGATCTTTGTTCTGGATAAATAGATTCTGGCTTGTTATATATTAGAGTTGATGCTGCACTTAATAAAATTAAGTGCATGGCATATGCACAAGTAATTCAAATTACTGTTGAGTGCCCTAAGAATTAACATACTTTAACAAAGGTGGCAAAAGTAAAAACACAAAATGAGTTCAACCTAACTCATGGTGACTTCAGAGATGTTTCTATGTAATTGTCTTTGCAACAACACAGCAGCAATTACTCATCTCTTTTTTCCAAGATATTACTTGACTTTTCAGTCTAGGTTACAGTTGTGATATTTTCTGATGATCCTGCTCCTAATGCTACCCAACTTTTTCAGGACCAGCAAAAGACAGCATTTAGCTGGGCTTTAAAATGAGCTGGAGTTATAAAAGAATAAATGCATGTTTATGAATATATACGTCAAAGTCTGAAGTCTGATACAGAAAGGGGGATATGATTCAGAGCAGAGTTCAGTTCCTAGAAATAATTTCTAATTTACTAGTTTGTGACCATGATTAACTAGCATATTCACTGGAAGGCATCAAATATTGAGTTGATGGTTGTGTATCAAATAATGCAAAACTTTAAAATAGATAGAGTGAAGGAATCTGAAGAGCTGTTGATGTTTACTCAAGATCAAAGTAACTTACTTTTGTTAATTTGGAATTTTATCGCTGAAATTTAAGGAAGGAAACATCGTCGGTACACTCAGTGGAAAATGTTACTAATAAAGACCAGTGTGATTAATGTCTTAATACAATCTAAAATGATTCATTTCCATTTGTATTTTGTATCCTAAGAAATACATCCAATTTAACATTGATAGATTTATTTGCTATTTTTTCAAGTTTTTTTCTTATTAAAGATTATAATTATAAAAGTAAAAAACTACTGTAATACAAAGTAAAAAAAAGTGCAAGAGGAAAAAATAGGAAAGACATAAATAGTACAAATTTTACCATTTTTCCTACAGAGGTTCAATAGGCTTAATTTTCAAATAAGCATGCATAAAATTACACCGTAAAATATTTACAATGGGAAACAACTGTATCATAGACATTTCTCAGAAAAATCCAATTAATATTGTTTTCAGAAGTCACTTATGGTTTAAACTACACTTTGTGTCCCATTAGTGAAAAACCATTTATCCACAAAAGGCTTATGATTCAATGCAGCATTTCTCAAGATTTTTTTTTCCATTTCCCCTGTCCCTTCAATTGACCATGTTCCCCAAAATCTAGCCCAGAGTAGTGTATCAAAATCCATACGTTTTTCAGTTTCATCCCTGGATTCCCAACCAAAATAAAACATGTTTGTACATAAAAGAAACATACAGGATTTAGCCTACTTAGTAAGAACATTATAATGTTCTTGAACTTCACCAGTGAGGTGTATCTTCAGGTTTCTTTTGTCCACATAAACTTACCCTTCTATTACGAAGTGCAAGAAATGTGCAGGAGCTGAAATGTTTATTTTCATTATTTATTTCTAAGAAGTACTATCCTTTCTTTTTTCCAGATAGTGTAGTTGAAGAAATATTGATCATTTACAAAAGAACTTTATAAATATCAGTTACATTAGAAAATGCTTCAGATATGCTTACAAATATTTTCTCTTTGAATTTTCTAGAGAATGAAACAGGAACATAATAAATTATTTGAAGTGGTCGAAAAATTATATCTCAATTAAAAATAAAAGCCACATAATCCCAGTTCGTAATTGGAATGTCTCACTATTCCTTAGAACATTTAAAGTTATAAAAATATTAGATAACTCCTTCCAAAAAGTCTGGTTTAAAGTGCTTCTTTGGTGTAACAAATTGCTAGAAAAGTATGGATTTGCTACAGGGCAGTTTATAAAACAAAACTGACAAATCCATGATAGAAATGACATAGAATAAATAAAAATATATTCTAAGGTACCTAGAATATTTTATTCAAAAAATCTGGAACATCAGAATAGAAAGGCAAATTGATGTGTCTGTGGGCCAGAAGAAAATGAGAAATCCTCCGGCTGGCCCCGTCCCTACCCGCCTGCTCACCGCTCACCCCACTCCCTGCTCACCCCACTCCAGTGTCTCTGCCAGCCTTCCCACGAGGATGTGCCTGAGGACCAACTGCTCCTGATCTGCCTGCCTGCATGCGTAAGTAAGCCACTGCTGCCGCTTGCCTCCCTATCCCTTCCCACCCAGCACTGCGTCCCCGCGCAGCCTAATATCTAGCTGCCCTCCGCCAGGGTCCCCAGAGCTTGCCTACCGCCACCGCTGCTTGCTTCGCTTCCCACCTGGCGCTGCGTCCCTGCACAGCCTAGTAGCTAGCTGCCCCCCCCCCCACGGTCCCCAGAGCTTGCCTGCCGCCAGCGCCCCTTGCTTCGCTTCCCACCTGGCGCGGTGTCCCTGCACGGCCTAGTAACGAGCGGG
>JANHFL010008417.1:96256-124588 GCA_032468155.1 Oxyrhabdium leporinum
ATTTTATGTTGCTAAATTTCATACCTTGATGGGGTAGGGGTTGTGTATTTTTGTGAGTTGTGTAATTTTGTGAGCCACGCCCACCCAGTCACATGACCACCAAGCCACACCCACAGAACCGGTAGTGAAAAAAAATAGATTTCACCACTGTCTGGGAAGACATCTAGGTAAAAGAGGAACAAATCATATATAAGGGTTCATATAACTTTGGGGTATTCTAAATCTTAAGCAAAAGTAGTATTTGTATTCAATACAATGTCCTGTCTCTTCTGCAATAAATCAAAAATAATATAGATGGTTTCAGTTTCAGAAAGTGCGCCCAAATAATTTCACTTTCAGTGATGATATCATACAACCCACTGACTTGAGGAATGCTTGTCAGAGAATGAGGATAAGCCGCTGGATGTAGTACAGGCTATATTCATCTTAGAACTAGAGACCAGAAGATCAGGAAGCACATATCCACCCACAAACCACCATAAGCCAGAGAATCCATCAAGCACCAGGTGGACCAAAGTCCAACAAAGCCAGAAGAAATAAGTACATGTTTTTCTGGGTTCAGGATGAAAAATACAGAATTTATTTAAAGAACAGACTTCTTTGGAAGTAAGGACTTTCTTGGGAAATAATCCTGCTTGCAATAACTTTCTTCTGAGGGATTTATGGTTGATGGAACACGATGGAGACCTGAGAATGTTGGCTTTATTAATGATGAAATATTTACAGGCCACTATTAATTTGTTCAGACATCATTAAATTGTATTTTTATACATCAGTTTTTATTTGCAGTTAATTAGCATATTCTCACTGTAACTTGTTTCAGTTCAATTACAGGTCAGTTACATTTAGATGATAACTTCATTATTATTACAAGTTTTATATTGGAAGCTATCTTGAAGGCTCCTTCTGTAAAAAGGTAGGGTGATAGAGAAAACAAATAAAAATGACTTAATTATATGCATTGTGTTATCCTTTATGAGTTGGACTGTCTTTCTCATTTCTTAATGAATGTAATCATAAGCTCATCACACACATAGACAGCTACACATCTTGATACTTGAATTCTCCACCTGTATCTCCTGATGTCTGTTGTTTTGTTTGCATTAATTAGAATGCTCACACTATGGCCTTATTATAACTCCGCATTTAATAGTCTAATTCTCATGCACTAGATATAATGCCATCTTCTTGTGTTTGATTCATGCTGCCTATTACCTTAATTTAAAAAAAAATCTTAAGATGCAAATCAATCTAAAATAATTTGCTACAGTTTGACACCAGAGGGCGCTGCCAGCCTACAGAATGTAGAATTTATTCTGACTAACAATTGGCAGAACATCTTTTAATTTTCTTGAAACATCATTCAAAATACCTCTAACCAGAGATTTCCAGAAACAATATTTACAGAATTTTAATTGTATTAAAAACTGTTAGAAGAGTATTTCATTCAACTAATACTATGTAAATACTATGAACATTTTGAGAAAAGGCCAGAAGGCTATAGTGACAATCTGCTGCCCTCAATACTATAATGTTAAATTAATAAATCAGTGGATTAACAAATAACAATCAGAAGGAAACAGACAATTAACAAAACTAAGTTGGGTAGAAATGATAAGATAGAGATAACATTTGATTTCTTACTTGTAAATGTCTGACTTTTCAGTTATAAAACTAGAAGGTAAAGTTGATTTAACTCCTTAGATGAGAACATGCCATTTTATAAGCTTCCTTTACAATTTTACCTTCATATGAACATTTTACAGATTATTTTATCCCACGTACACGAACAGTCCTTCAGAAGAAAAAAAAAAACAACATTAAGGCAGCTGTGTTGTTTTTTTTCATGTCCACTGTCATGTAGTAGAGCTATTTAACAAACAGGGTTAATAATAACATTCCATGCACACACTGTTCCTTATACAGGACAGCTGACTTGTGTGGTCCTGTCCAAACGCAACAAGATAAACATTTTGGCTGTCTGGCTCCATAGAACAAAATCATTTTGTTTTTTATTTGCATTTAGGCTGCAGTATGGTGTCCCAGCCAAAAGTGGGTGAGAAGGTGGCTATAGAGAGGCGAGGAAAGGAGAACACTAGGAAGATCAGGGGACAGGTAAGCCAGTAGGAGATGCCATGCCGAGACATTGGTGGTGATGGCTCAAAGAAGGTGCTGAAAGGAAGCGGGAGCCAGGAGGCCAGCACATAGGCACATTTGAAAGAGAAGGGAGAGAGATGGCAGTGTGTTCCAGATCTGTCCAGTATGTGGGAATATACTCTGGTATGTGGGAATAACTTTGGGAGGCAAGAGGAAGAGCTGCAGCTTAGACAACCATCATGCAAATAATGTCTTAGTTATCAGAAGGAAAGCATCTCAGAAAAGATCTTCTCTAGTTTTCTGGAAAGAAAAAGTAAAGAAATGGAGAAATGCCTCCACATTTGCAAGAGTCTATTATTGTAAACTTATAACAAAAATACTGTTAGTTTTCATGGTTTGTGCTTCTTGTCTGGACTGGCTTGAAGCCCACTTCCTCTATAAAAATCACTCTAAGAATCTCTGAAGATTTGATTTTGGCTAAACTCCAGAATTAAAACATTCCATGTTTTGTTTCTGTCAAATGTCAGCCAATCAAAATCATTCAGCAGAATTTCAGAAAACTGATGGTTTCTTTCAGGCTCAAATCAAAACATATTTGCTACTTTATGCACATTCCTAGCAAATAATGATCAATAGGTTTATTTTCTTAGATTTATTCAATAATATTTTATAACTGAATAGAGTATTGGCCTTCCAGATCGTTGCTTCAAAATGCCCATGGCCTGTATAAATTGCTAGTTCTGTCATTTCTGTCTAGAGATAAATGCTTTAATTGAAATTGTATAAACAAACAAAGCGGGTAACATGAAAATCTGAAAGGATTCAAAATGAGTTCAACAGGTGCAATAGGGTGGCTGGTTTTTGTTATGTAGCTTTGTAGCCCTTGAATTGAATTAAATTAATTAGTTAAACTAAGTCTCCATAACTGATTAAGCAGCTAGCAACTCTCATTCCTTCACTCTGTATTTTGGCTTTGAAAGACTTAGGGCTGTTCCTCACCTTCCCCTAACCATATCTCCTAACACAAAACCTATCACTTTTTAATTGCCTATCCTTATGATATTGCTTTTATCCCCAGTCATTCTTTCCCTTGTACCCCAATCCACTTTTTGCTATGAATATAATCTGACATGCTTCATTGCCCATTTTATCGGACACTCTGGATCACTACAAGCCTATCCCTTCACCTCTGGGTCATGGGCCTTGTCCTTTCCTGGATTGAGAGATCAGAATCCTGGCTTTTGCAGAGGTAATGCGCATGTGAAGCCTGACCACCTCTTTCCGTAGTGCATTTTAAACATGGATGAAAGAGTTATTTTTTTCAGGTTTAATCCTGTGTGAGGAAAAAAGTTGAGTTAAACTAGGAAAGAGAACTGAGGTTCATATTACTAATTCTGTCGCTATTGGAAACATTCCATATTTTCACTGACTAAAGGCTTCATAGGGCCATTTTTACAGTTTTTTACTTCCTTTATTTCTGAGAACTTGAGCCTGAACACTACAACTGTAACCCTGATTAGTCAATACCCTGAGAATTAGTATTATGCAGTTGTGATTCCTGTTGCTGTTTATACACCATGGTTGCAGGGCACCATCCTTTTGTAATCGCACACCAATTTTGTTGGAACAAAGTACCACAGTGATCACAGTTGTTGTTATGCGTGGGTAAGTCACAGCTGCATTTTTTCTATTGCTGTCCAGCAATTAGTCCTGGATGCTGCTAGTCAGAAGAACCTTGGCTGCTCATTACCAGCACTTCCATTCCCTTACAGCCTTTATTGAGCATACAGTCATTTCCTCATGTTTCACCCACACCTTCTATCTCTCAGCCAAGATAGTTTTGAACATGCGAGCACAGAAGTGCATTGGACCCATGCTTAGAAATAGCCTTAGAAGGTCAAGATACAAACAAGTGTTTGCACCAAGAAGGAATAAAGCAGTAAGTTTCCTCATTCTTCCTCTGCCTCTCCCTTGTCCCACGTTCCACCTCTGTTAATGAGGCTATTTTTTAATACTGGTTTTAGTTGCATTTTAGAAGAACACTAGTCTGTGATCAAAAATAGCCCAGTTAGCCAACTGGTACTCTTGCTTCATGCATACCCTCACTTAGTACCTGCCATCTGTTAGTTAGACAATTTAACAGGAGGTAAATCCACCATTTGAGGCATGAGTCTCATTTCAGCCCATCTTGCCCCATTCCACATTAGGAAGACAGTAAGTGGTTGATCTTTCTGCTGATAGATAATATGTGGTGAGAGGAGAAACCAAGCTTTAAAAAGCACCATTCCGTTTCCTTAACTTCCAAACATATCATACTATAGTTCAGCACAGTATATTAATCTAACGTGATTATTCTAAGATTCAATGGTGATTCTTAAGTGGTATTCTGTTCAAGCACTTGGACCAGAATGAATATTAATATCTCATATTCCTAAAGACTCCTGCAGTTGTTCTGATAATGTGTAACAGAAGCTTAATAACAATTACCAGTTAAGAATTGTTACCCTACATTTGGATGTAGAAACATCTTACTCATAGTACTCAAAGTAAAAAAAAAAAAATCTTTAGATGTGTCACTTAAAAGATCTGAACACCACTCAAAAACTATGGTTGTTAAGCAGTCTGGAAATGAAATAAATAAATTTTACACATATTTGGAGTTCTACAGCTAACCTTGTTTGAGCATTCTTACTGAAATTAAAGTCCAGATAGAGATCATATCCCATTCATGAGATGTGAAAACATGTCAACAGCATTCTGTTATCTCTTAAATGTTCTGGTCAGAAAGATCTTCTTCCCTATTGCTTGTTTGTTTAAACATTGAATTCTTTAAAAAAACTTTGTTGCTTATAGATGCTACAAAGAAAGATTGATTAATTCTTAAATAAGCTCAACAACACTGATAAAGGCAAAGCAAAGCAGAGCTGAGAATGAAGCATAATAAGACTGGGATGCCATGCGCTCTCTGGTGTCACTGACTATTGTGCTATAGCAACCTGTGCACTCATTAATCTTTAATTCACCTTTTCACTAGCCTACAGAAGAGACAACCAATGGAATATTGGAACAACAAAAAGTAACCAGATGCCACTGACCTCCATTGGTGAAGGAAGAAAAATAAAAACAGCTTCTATAGAAGCTTTTCAAATACAGAAGTGTTTAGCTTTCCATTGCATTTTGTCTTTCATTTTTGTCTAATTATTGTTTAAAACTGATTCTTTTATATTTTAAAAATCACCATTATACTAACTTGCTAATATAGGGCATTGATATATATACTGTACATATACAAGACTTCTGTTTCAGAAGCAGGTATGTTTTCTCCCTTTTTCTAGAACTTCTTTTGTATTTATTAGAAGCAAATAATAATATGCTTATAAAATGTATTACATTTGGAATTTTGGGAATATTTTAACTGCACCTGTGAATATTTGTATTTGTTTTAGAACTATATGCACAAATCAAGGTACATTCTACCCAAAAAATACAAATAAGATGCTGTTTATTCCAGTTTTAGTAATAAGGCTTAATATTTTGCATATGAGATTATTTCATTTATTTCCCATTTTATTTTGGTGTGATGTAGAATAGTTAATGTAGAATTTTTATTACATTTGGTATTGCATGTAAGATTAGGAATCTTCATATATAATCTTGGGAGTAATGACAGTGGACTCTGATTCTCTTCAGAGTAAACTTAAAATGCATTGGGATATGTCTATAAATACAATACCACTGAACTTATCATCAAAATGATTCAAACATAGTTGTCTCTTCCCCAAATTAAATGAGATATATAGCTTTACTGCATTATTGTCCATAGTTAACAGTCTGTGTTTTAATAGATGGATGGATTCTAACTAGACAAATAACTCTGCATGCTGCTTGAAACCAATAAAACCAGTGTGAAATTGGAGTGTGAAACTCAGTGCCATGGAAGTTTAACTGGAGAGAAGTTTGACAGAAGTTTAGTAGACCTATCTTCCAGGACTGTAGTCTTTTTGTGCAATTCTATGCATTCTTAGTCAGAAGAAACTATCAAATTCACTAAGACTTATTTTTGTGTAGATGTACACAATGTTGCAATTGTGTACAAAATAATCTATGCATCTTTTTGTTTGTACCCACTTGATTCAACCATGAAATTAATTTCTGACTGCAGTCTTAATTTTCCATCATTTTTGTGTTTGGAATAAAATCTATTGGTTTCAGAAACTCAGATTATGTTGAAAAATAGGGAAACACCATGTTAGCTAAAGCAGTAATTAGACAAGTATTATAAATGGTTTTATATAAAGTACAATGAATAACACTGTCTTTAAAAGTATTTATCTGATTTTTACTGTTGTGTGTTATCCTGTTGTAGTACCTGTTTCCTCTAATTTCATTGATGGCAACTCTAGCCCCCATGTTACTCAAGTGTTTAGCATATTGCGGATACATTATTCTTAATTAACAGCACGCAGTGAAGCCAGCAACTTAATAATTAAGAGACCTGAAATGACCATTAGTCTTTATGATAGGAAAAAAACTGATACTCATTTCTCTTAATGATGTCTTTTAATGTTATTTCTCTGTAGACATTATTCTGGATAAAATCAGTATCAATAAATCATGCACCATTTTATGTTTGTATATTTGTTTCAAAAATGCTATTGAGAAAAGAAATGTAAAATGTAAAACAATATATTTACCACTAAAATGGAGAGACTTTCTCAAATTATGAATATAAATTGTAATATTTATTGATTTCAAAAGACAGTAGTAGATAGCATGACATGAGGCTTTTCTGTTTGAATATCACAACAAAAAATTATTTATTACAATCTGAATATCTAACGTAACATAACCCATTAAAAATTCATAAACTGAAACATGATTCTGCTTTTCACTGACTAATAAGAGAAAGAAAAAACAAGGCACTGAATTTATGTGTAATGGAAAGATTTCCATTGCCCAACTTTTATCTTTAAAATCAATTAATGGGGCAATTCTCTAAAGTGAAACACAAGCACAACTTTGCAAAGGACTGGTTGTAAGCCTGTGAGATCAGATTGTGATCAGCTGCTCCTAGCATCTAGTGCCAATATCCTAAGTATATATGGCTTGATTTTTAAACATAAAATCATAGGCTACATGCCTGTCCTAACTACAGGGATAAATAAGTAAATAAGCAAGCACGCAAGCAGCCATACTATTGCTCAGGTTATACTTCCAAATCAGTAACTTTCCAGTCTTAAAATCAAGACAGTCCTACTTCTTTGGCACTACTAATGGGATTCAGCAATTAATTCCTTAAATGTCAAAAATAAATGAGATGAAAGATGAAACATGGAAATATTTTTCAAACTTCACAGCAATGCATGGAGGGAAAGGAAGAGCTAACCTGTTCATGCCATAGCAACGGAATGAGTCAGAAACTGGGGCGGAGCTACAGTGCTTACGGAATGGTTCAAAACCAAACCGTTGCCTATATTGCTGCACACATTTAAGAGCCAGGTGGCTTGCCACATTGTACACTGATCATCTATGTTCCACCAGTTGTTGCATAAGAACTAGAATATGAGATATGGAGCCCTTTCAGAGTTTCCTTAACCAATAATAAACATTTCTTCTTCTTGAACGTTAGAGTTCTTGAAAATGCATTGATAAGATGGCTGAGCAAAGACAGAGAAATTTATCTACATCAGGAGAAGCACTCTATGAACTCCTGGGTCTTGAAAAAGGGGCATCCCATGATGAAATCAAGAAAATTTACAGGTATTTATGAAAATCTAATGTACTTGATAAGTATCCACAGGTTTATCTACCCATTCACATTTTTTTATATCTATTCTAAAAACTATCAACACCTTATTTTACCTCGACCATTTCCAGAAGTGCTCAGATTATTTTGTCTAGTGTTTGAGGATTGAATCTCAAGGACTGAATGTGAATTGACTGTTTGAGGGCTGGACATGCTTAAATGTTTCATTGTAGGACAATGGATTACAATAGTGTCAGTTATGTTTCAAATCAAAACAAAAACAAAATGGCTATTGAAGCTATGATAACTCGCCTTTGTTATGAAAACAGTGTTGCAAATGACAACATAAACCTTATAAAGTTATAGGAAGAGCCCTTTTAAAAATTATAAACATAGATGTTAAAAATAGCTCTGCTTTATTTCCTAGACTCTTATTCAAAAATTTTATTTCAAATATGTTTATTATTTTAAAGATTGTGAAAAATCTTAATGTAAACACTGAATTTGCCACTATTATGAGAAGACCAAAAATTAAAGTTGTGCAAATTTAATCCAAATAATGCATCAACTAACATTTACATTATAAACATATATATCTAAGAATGAATTTTTAACAATTCCTAATTAAGAAATATTTAAGCGTTAACATTAAATCGTATTAATAATATAAACACATTATTATGTGAAGCTTACATTAATTTACAAATGATTAAAATATATTTTCACCTTAAACATTTCTTAAATTATTTATATTTACCTCAGTAAATACATCAAGGTATCAGTCTTCTTACAATTTGAATGTTGTAATGTGTAGGAGGTAAATTAATGATACAAATATTTTGTTTAAGTAATAACTCAAGAATATGGGATGCAAACCATTTAAAAATTTAAACTTTTAAATGGTTTGAACCTAAAACTATTTTGCACCAAAAATAAACAGATAGATAGAAAGCACTGGGAAGGATTAAAAAAAACCACACAAGAATTCTTGAGTACCAGTTCTTTACCTTCAGAATGACTAGATGCAATGTATGTATAAGATAAAATCACAGGACACCAGCCAAAAGCAAGGTCCGCTGTTAAAAGCATGGTACCAAAATATTTTCTTTTTGCAGCTCTCAGTGGACCAAAGTGGAACATTGGGTAGTTTACAGTGCAACACAATGTGGCAACCAGACCATTGGCTTAGTCTGATTCATCAAATATATCGCCACATTAAGCCTGAATGTTTCGTTTTTTTAAACTGGATGCAGGTACTGCATTTTAGGAAGATCGCTAATAAAATGCAAAATGTCCTGAGGACAGCAAGCTAGAAGATAAGGATCAGGAATAATAATTTAATTATAATAATAATTTATTCGATTTATATACCGCCCCTATTCCGCAGATGTGGGCGGATGTGGAATACATAGGGCTACTCCAGGATGCAAATGTTTAAATAGAGACTGAATAAATTATGTTAGGGATACTATAGCAATGGGTTCCTCCACTGGATGAAATTATCTACAGGTCGCTTCTAACCCTTACTTTCCATGATTCTGTGTGCAAATAATCCATTCCCTCAAGTCACTACACAGGCTTCTTGGCATAAAATGCAATCTGGTGCCATTTCTTAATAATACCACCTCTATAACCCTCTGCTGCATTAAAACAACATATACTTTACCTTTTCAAAATTGAAATCTTATAGCACCTTCCGGGTTTTTAGTTGCTTTGTCTGGGGATTAACAGAGTTCTCTTGCTTCTGGAGCAGTTTCTGAAAATTTAGAACTCCAATAATGGTTACTGGTTTTCCTTGCTGGCTACCAATCAGATGTATCCTTGAAATTGGTGACCATATCTGAATGCTCAATGTTGTTTTTCCATGTGGAAGAGAAGAAAAAGTTTCTCTAATCCCATAAGGGGAGAGTTGTCATGGAAGAATGCAAAGTGAATTGAATTTCATTTTGCCCTGTACATGAATAGTGATAATTTACATAACAATCTATGGCAAAACTGACAGTGGTGTTTTATCCATCTTTATTAGCAATTATGGTAAAAACAAAGGCTGCTTCTGAATAAAGTGGAAATATCAAAGGGATTCACACTTAATGGAATTGTTGTAAATACTTGCAAGACAAAATGATGAGTCAGACTCTTGGATTTCATTTAATTGATCCTTTAACTTATGTTAATTTGCTTCATGAATCTAAAAACCTGCTGCTGAAGTAAGCACTTGACAATGCAGTATAATAATCGTAGAATACCTGACTTCAAATTTCCTATTGTTATTAGTTAGTTTGGTGCTTGCCAGAACATAACCATCTATGTTTTAAATGTCATAAACGTGGTACCGCTATATGATGCTTCTTTTTCATTTTGTTATCATTTTATCTGCAAAAGAGTTAACATGTTTTCCAATTAAGACTTGACCTGCTTTGAGTTAGAGAACACTGCTAGGGCACATTGACCCACAGAGGATGCAAAAAGGAAACAACTAATTTGTATACATGTCCTGTATCCCACATACTGCTTCCTCTCAGTAGCACAAGTAACTTGGCTGAACAACTTCCAATGCTAGGGCCGCATGCCAACCCTGAAACTATTTTTCATGAGCCCTGGAGCCCATCCATCTTGCAGAATATAGTTTTCTTTTATTTTGAGATGGGGACATGAACAATCTGAAGTGTAGATCTAAAATATAAACTTTAAAAATAATCTAATCCCCTCATCTCTCCCTACACTGCTCCAGTAGAATATCCTGGTCCTTTTGAATGCAAGATACAGTTCCATACACTTTGATTTATTGCTTTGCCTTCATTGTTCAGAAAACCATTAAATGCTACCTCCCCCCCCCCCCCGGGATTATCTAATGGTTGTCCAGCACTATATAAAACTAATTAAGAAGTGATCCAGGAAACCTACAGCTTCATAAACTAATGACAATGTATTTTTATAACGACTATAATAATGATCTATCACTATTGTTGTATGTACACTGAGAGATTATGCACCGAAAAAAAAATTCCTTGTGTGTCTAATCACACTTGTCCAATAAATAATTCTTATTCTTTCTCCTCTTCCTCTTCCTCCTCCTCCTCTTCGTCTTCTCCTCCTCCTGGATTTTGACACTCTAGGGCAGGGCTGTCAAATTCACAGCTGAGGGCCAGATGAATCATGCACTGGTCACGCCCACACCCAATTTAGCAAAGGGGAAAGTTACGATACATCATGACACCGCCGTGACGACGTGAGGTTGACAAACCTGCTCTAGGGATTTCCATTCCTGATCTATTTAACAATTTGGAAGGAGCCCAATAGGAACGATTATGTCCATTTAAAAATGTGAAGTAGTGTTGTCACTGATTTCAAAAAATTCCCAGAGTGATTTTTCTACATAGCTAATACCTACTGCAGTTACTGAGTGCTTTTTTCATGCCTCCTCCTCCTCCTCCCCAAATCAAACTTTTCTATAGCCTTCCTGTTTCATCCCTTAACTTTCTCACTACCACGTATGAGTTACAAGTTCTGTTAAGCACTCTATCAAGATCAGTGCTATGTGATTTTTTAAAATTTTATGTAACAATAATAATATCTAGTTTACAAGTGAACAGTTAAGCATATTTAAGTCTTCTGAGCAACAGTAAGTGTCAGTAATTAAACTGCCTATCTTGGTCGTCTTTGTTAACTGCGGGCATATTGATATTATCATCATCACTTTAGCCATTGTCTATCCACTGCAGGATGAAGGCCTCTCCTGCTTGTTTCCAACTAATACAGACCTGAGCTTTCTTTTGCCAATTGGGCCCGCAATACTTGCTGATATCATCAATCCATCTTGTTTTAGGTCTCTTTCATGGACACTTTTTATCAAGTGGGATCCATTCTGACTGCCTTGGTCCACCTGCCATCAGTTCTCCTTGCTATGCGACCAGCCCATTTCCATTTCAATGTTTTGCTCTCTTGATGATATTGTATACAAAATATTTGTAATGTCATTCATATGAAAATTAAAACTTACAAAAATAACAGAGATTCATATAAGATGTCAACATTTCCCTGCTCAAGTTCTGAATACACAGATAGTCAGGAATATTTGAAATAGCATTCCTACAGAACAATTAGCCACATTCAGTCATGACATTGAAAATGCAAGCATTATTGCAAAACATTTTAAAACCGCAAGATCCAATCTGAATCTTAAAATACATTTTAAAACTATTTGTATGTGAGGAACTCTTTCAATTCCTGCTGATCTTCCAAGAATGCTTTGATTATCTTTTTTTTACAAGTTGTCCATATTTTGGTAATATACAGGTAGAACAAATCTGGTGCTTTTCCAAAAGTACCTGATTTAATACATTTACTTTATTTTCAAACTTCTAAATTATTATGTTAATAATTAACTTCTAAATTATTATGTTAATTTCTGTTTAACATAATATCAAACCATGAACACGGTTTTTATGGATTTTAAACATGGTTTTTATGGATTTATTTATATAATGCTTTCATGTAAAGATAGTTAATTATTGTGCTCCCACTATAGCTGGCCTGATATATTATGCTAGGCTATAATGCCATTTAGTTGCGTTTGACTTTGTACATTATGTGATTTCCCCTCCCCCCGCCGCAAAAAAATCCTCCTTCCTAATTTGAAATATAATTTAAACAAACATGGCTTGGTACAATGTGTGAATCCAGTCAGTGAACTGGGAATAAAGATGTGTGTGTGTGTGTTTGTCTACTGTGTTGGGTTTTTGTTGGTCTGAAATTTGTTATTTAAGGATTTTTTTTTAGCAAGATAAAACTTACTATTCTTTTTTTTACCATGTTAGTATCTCACTTGTTTTATTGTGTAGGCAGTTTCTCCAAGTTTGTTACTAAGGCAAAAATTCTGGATAAAATCTATGGCCCTATTCAGAAATGGACTAGAGAACTGGTGAAGTAAATGGTAAACTAGTGGTGTAAATGCCATATTTTCTATAAGAGGGAGACATAAGAATTTTGACATCAAAAATTACTTTATTTGCATATCTAATTTTCTATGCCATTTGGACTGCACCAGAATCTTCAAAATATCTGTTATAATGGTTGAAAAATGCATTGTTAGGTTCAGACAAAATAAAAGAGCAAAATTATTATATTTGGAGATGAAATATATCAATGCTGTTTTTCGTAAGAAATAAAATTTTAGAACAGAATTTTGGTTTTATTAATATCATATTTTTTAAAGTGTAAACATTTCCTTCTCCAACCTTGGGATATCTTTACAATGCCAAATGTAATTTTGGAATAAAAGAAAGGGATGGGCTTGTGATTTTATCAAGACCCCCTAAAAATAAAATGACAGTTTGGACAAATACATTAGAAATCAAATAAAATAAAAATGAGCAAAAATGTCAACTAGAATATTGAACAATTATTACATGTACAAACTAACGCCATAAAGCTTTTTTTCCCCTCTGTTTACAAGGGATCTAAACCTAACATTAGGTGGGTTATACATTCTTCTCAAGAAAGACATTATCTTGTTTCTAACATTATTTTTATCTCTTTTTGCCCTTCACCTTTTCTTTTCTATCAAAGGAAATTGGCCCTGAAATATCATCCTGATAAGAACCCGGATAACCCAGAGGCTGCAGAAAAATTTAAAGAAATTAACAATGCTCATGCAATATTAACAGATGTGTCCAAAAGAAATATATACGACCAATATGGATCATTAGGGCTGTACATTGCTGAACAGTTTGGTGAAGAAAATGTCAATACATATTTCATGCTTTCTAGTTGGTGGGCAAAAGTAAGTATTTAACTGGTATTCTAGAAACTGAAACACACAGTCATTGGTTTGTTATCATCTGTTTTGGCCTTTCTATTATAGCTTTCACAGAATTTTCACTTAAGCTTTACAGAATTCTAGATCAGTTAATGTAGGAAAGCTTTTAGTCTCAGGAACTTTGATGACATGGCTGTTCTATCTCCATACTTCTGGTAAAGTGCTTATTAAATGATATATCCCTGTCTCTTTTATTTGCTAATTAAATATGCTGCATACACGTTTAATTGCCTTGAAGACATTAATTATATCTGAAGCTAAAGCTCCAGGTTAATTTTGACTTTCTTCTCAGAAATGACTAAATGAAAATGACTCATTTTTCAAAAAGAAAAGTCTTCTTGGTGTGACAACCAGATAATCCGTTATTAAAGTACAAACCTATCCCTATTTTGGGATATAAATGGCGTAGTGTATGCGTAAGCAGTAGTAATACGTAACACTATTTATCATTATGGCACACCTTAAGTATCTTGTAAAAGAGCTGGAAAAAGGAAGTAGAAGGTTTGAGGAGGACTTTCTGGAAGAAAACATAATGGATTGACCCAGGAAAAATTGATCTTGCAATTTGGATGACACTAAAAATCTTACTCATCTTGTTCGTTATGTAATTGTAAAGATTTGGCATTTATACCTATCATACACATTAGCATTTCCATCACAGTATGACCAAACATATTAGGCCTCAGGCATCCAAAAAGTGCCAGATTTCACACCTTATGTGTTATTCTCACTGCTATTTCTAGTTGTAAGAGCCTTTGGATAAGACAATATTATTAATTTAGCCTGAACATAGACACTCAAGGCTTGCCATTTTGAATAGGGGTGAGTTTATAAAATAATATATTTTTATATTTAGTTTCTATGATTTAACTTTATAGTATGGCTCTCCTGGGTGTGACTTGCAGCACTTTCACAAAGCATTGTTTTCATTTCTGAGCCCTACCAAAAAAAAATACTCAACTGACTTCACTGCAGATGTTGAGATGCTAAGAACAGGCAGAAAATACATGAATAATCATCATTGTCTGCAGGAGAGTGCCAAAAAGCCAATTCAACTAATCCTTGCCCCCTAAGCATCACAACACCTGAAATAACAAACTCCCACTCCACACATAAAGGAAGATTAGGATTTTTAGTTCTCTTCATCCAGGTTTCTGATATGTATTGGGTGCATTTGAAATCTGCAAAAACAAAAACAGTGATTAAAACAGTAATTGCTATGGGGGAATTAAAATTAAAGTTCCTCATTCATGATTTGAACATGGAAGTTCTAGGGAGAGAGAGTACCGATTGTGGCTTGTGTACATATATTTCTGCTATACTATACGCTTCTGCCTGAGCTGTTTATTTCCGCAGCTGGTCTGAAGGAAAATTCATCAGACCCTACCTTCACTTGATCCTGACTTAGAAGTGGCTTGAAAATTCATGGCCAGTACTGGACAATTTCTTTCAATCTCCAGTCTTCCCTTTTGGGAGAAGGTTCTTGAGATGGTGGCAGGCTTACAACTCCCAAAAAGCTGGAAGCAGCTGATTATTTTAACCCACTGCAGTTAAGCTTCAGGCCAAAATATATACTGACACTGATTGTGTTTGTGCTTGTGGATGACCTCTGGCAGTCTCAGAATAAGGATAGTGTATCCACCCTGTTCCTTCTTGATGTTTCAATTTGAGTATAATTGATCATTATATTCTTTTGGACCAGCTGAGACAGTAGGAGAAGGAGGCACAGTTGTTGTTGGTTCTTCTTCCTACAATGCTGGTTCCAGTCAAAATTGTTGGGGGGGAAATCTAGCCAAAGGCCAGTGATTTATTCTTTAATATTTACATGAAACCATTGGCCAAGGTCATTCATTAGCAAAGGGTTAAGTACATCAATACTCAGCATACATCTCTGTCCTTGGTTGCCCAAGTGATATCACTGAGGTACTTTTCCAATGTCTCTCGGCCATGCAGGTATTGATGGGGAAGAGCCAGTTCTAACTCAATCCTGGCAAGGCCTTAAGTAGCTGTAAGTCCCCAATATCTGGTGTGTCTCCATCGTTAGTGGCAGGTGGGATTACATTCCTCACACAGTCTGTGCACAGGTCCTCCTGGATGTGTGACTCTTGCTTCAACAAATGGCCAGAGGTGTAATCTCGCCAGTTCGGACCAGTTCGGGCATGCCAGTTTCAGATATTTTGAGTAGTTCGGAGAACTGGCAAATACTACCTCTGGCTGGCCCCATCCCTGCCTGCCCACTTGCTCTGCCTGGAGCCTCTGCCCACCCACTGCTGCCCTCCTCTGGCCTCAAACTACGCCCCCCCCCAGGCCGAAGCAATTTATTCAGCCTGCAGCCTGCCGCGCTAAGCCAAAGGGCTACAGGGGGGCAGCATGGGCACAGGAGGACCAAAGTGGTTTGGGAATGGACCGGATGGTTCTTCTTACCTTTAAGAAGATCCATCCAAAAAGCACTGCAGCAGAGATCTTGCAGCTGCTTCTTCCATCCCTTGCTGAGCCTTCGTTGCTCGCGGAGATGCTCCATGTGCTCTCCGGGTTAGCAGCTGCTTCTTTCTGCTGCTGCTCTTGCTGGAAGAGCATCTTGTGCAATTTAGCAGCCATGAGCCGCCATTTTGGGTCCTCTAAGTCCCATCCAGAAAGCGCTGCGGCTGAGAGAAACGGCATTCAACATGGCTGCTGCTTCTCTGTGCCGCAGCACTTTCTGGATGGGACTTAGAGGAAAGCGGCAGCTCACAGCTGCCAAATTGCATAAGACGCTCTCCCAGCAAGAGCACCAGTGCCGCAGAGAAAAGCAGCTGCTGCCTTGGAGAGCAGACATGGAGTGGAGCAGGACCCGAAAGGCTGCTCGTTCAAGCTTTGCCATGCAGCTGAAGCCGTGTGCATGTGCGGAAGCCTCGCCGCGAGCATGCATGGAAGCCTCGCTGCCCCAACTTGCTGTGAGTGATGTCAAGTTGGCCATGCCCACTCAGTCACATGAGCCCCACCAACCCATGCCCACCAAGCCACGCCCATAGAACCGGTGGTGGTAAAATTTAGATTCCACCACTGCAGATTACCATTGTGACAGGGAAGACCTTTCACAGTGTCTCATGCCATAGTCACTCCCAATTATAGACTACGTAAGTGCATTTGGAAGTTTCAGTTGTTCTGGAATTCAATGACACATGCGGTATTGGGTGTTGCATGGAACACCACATAACACCACTGCCATATGAGTTGCATTGGCTCCCAGTAAGCTTCCAAGGGCAATTCAAAGTGCTTGTCATCATCTTTAAAGCCACACATGGCATGGAACGAAATTACTTGTTGCTTCTTCACAATAGTTTTTGTCTGCTCACCAAATCAAGCAGACCGGGAATGCTCTGGGTCCCATCAATATAGCAGTGTCATTTAATGGGCTGTAAGAAGCATGCCTTCTCCCTTATGGAACAGATCTCTCTGAGATTAGGATGCCCTCTACCATATTGGCAGTAGAGTTACTGTATCTCACTTTGTCTTTACAGCAACTAACACTCAGAAGTCAATTTCCTCTGAACCTGCAAGTTCCACTTAGTTTTAAAAAGTGTTAAGTTTATAGGGTGACCCTTTAATCAAGCACTCTCCCCACACTTACACACACACACACACAAACCAAAAGCAAGGTAAAGCAAGTCACTGATTGACTGTCTTTTAGCAACAGGGCACATCAGTGCCCATACTGTTTCTTGGGTATCAACACTTCTTTGGTCAACCCTGGAAGACTCCTTTTAAACCATTGCGGTCAACTCATATTTTTCCTAAATCAAGCCAGAAAGGTACTTAGTTCTCTATTTTGATCTCTCTGTCAATACATTTCTTTTTCTTTTCTGCTTCTCTAAGGGTCTGTTCACCCTTTGTGGTCTTTTGACTGGGTGCTACTGTTGTTGCTGCCTGTGCTGCTGTTTCAATTGCTGTTGTGGAAAATGCAAGCCCAAGCCCACAGCAGAAGAGCAAGAGTTCTGCATGTCTCCTGAAGATCTGGAAGAACAAATCAAGACAGACATGGAAAAGGGTACCTGTTATTGTAGAGACATAGATTATACTATTTAACCAAAGGAAAAAGAAAAAAGAAAACCTCTCTTACTTTCTCAAAAGAATACCCAAGGGCTTTATTCCAACTGATCAGGTTTGGGTATCTTAATTTGAGAAAGGACATCCTATACAAAGAAGTGTTAATTGAATTTCCCTCAAACTGCAGTGCAGATTACTTTAAATGCTCAGCAGGTGGTAACTGATTAATATCCTGATTTCTTTCTATGTGATTGGTTAATTTCTAGGGTAGAAGTTACAACTACTGGATTATAGAGCACTGAAATGAGAAGAATATTATTTTCAATGTAAAATGAAGTAGAGTGAAGAAGTATAGCAATGGAAAGGAAGAGTCTGATTTACATAAAATGTTTAGCCATATGCCACCCAGAATCGTGTGATAGCAAGATGGGTGGTAAATACATTTAATAAATAAAGAAGGTTTATAAACATATAAGGTACATGTTTGAATGTGTGTCTATTACATAAGTTTTTGTTTGTGTGTGTATGTGTAAGAGATTTATAGACCACTCAAGTCTGCTACAAGCTCACAAATGCAACAATTAAAAAACAGTAAAAACAAAGAATTATGTAATTAAGAGAAAGTCTGAAAAAACAACAACATTTATTTAATATCACATAGGCATCTATCCACCTCTCTGATACAGAGTTAAAGGTTCATTTAAATGGGACTAAGTTGGAGACAAATTTACTCCGGGGGTGGGGGTGGGGGATATTTTTCCAGAAGGCAGGCTCCATGACCTGTATGAGTGTGTGTGCCTGTTCCCAAATTTTAGTAGTAGTAAGTAAATGAAATAATTAAAAAAATAATGTGACTAGCTTCTCACGCAGAGAAATCAGCTATTAAATGATAGAAACTGAATGCTTGATTTCCTACTGCTATGAAAATAAGAATAGAAAGCCACTAGCCATAGATTCAGGGAGAAGACTTGACCGCTAGAAAGGCACACCAAAAGTTTTCTTCCTGTGTCAAATTTTCCTTCTCTGACTCACTGAGCATAAACAGGACAATGAGCCATTACAGCAATGAGTGGGAGATTTTAACTAGGCAGCAATTCTCAAACTTGTGTTGGTTTTAGGTATTATGTCATTTGAGGCTGTTTGTCATACAGGTAGCCCTTGTTTAGTGACCAAATTAGGATCAGCAACTTGGTGAAGCAGTGCTAAATGGAATTGCTTTATGATCTTATTTCATTTTTACTTCGGGATGCTATCTCCCCAGTTCCTATTCTTGCTCCACACATTATTTTCCCGGCTATTTAATAATTGGGTCCCATTTTACTGCCTTCTTACTTATAAAGTTAAAAGTATAGTAACTATCAATATTAAAACATGCAGAATCATTTTTATAATATTGAATTTTACTAGTTGCACTGCAAAGGAAACAGGCGATTCAGGATTGTTTCAAATGATAAAGCAGAGCAGAAAATTGATAAATTAATCATGTTTCCTTTATAATGCTAATGTGAGGTTTAGAAGGAAGAGCATTTGGATGAGAAACATGATAAATAGAACACTGCATTTTTAAAAAAAAAATCCTATTCATAAACAGATTCTGAAATCAGAAATGAATCTTTTTAAAAAGAGTAAAATTTCAGATGCCTAATCTCCTAACCCAACAAGCATCAGCAAAACACAAAAGCCCTTTAAAAAAAAAGTTCAGTCTCTTGTTAGCACTTCTACCAAGTGAACCTCAGAATTTCTGTATTGGCAGTCCTTGACTCACAACCACAATGGAGCCCAACATTTCTGTTGTTAAGCAAGTTGTTAAGTGAGTTGTGGGCAGCCCATTTTATGATTACATGAGCCCAGGACACTGCGACCATCATAAATATGAAACAGTTGCCAAGCCTCCAAATTTTGATCCTATGTGACCATGGGGATGCTGTAACAGTCATACTTAAGAAAACCGGTCATGAGTCACTTTTTTCGGTGCTGTTATAACTAGAATGGCCATTAAATAATGGTTGTAAGTTGAGGACTTCCTGAACTGTACCACATAATCTAATGCATCATGTTCCCCTGGAGGTAACACCTATAAGCAAATATATTCAAATGTCAAGCTATTTATGATAAAAACGTTAGTGAATTTTATTCTGGAGAATCAGTTTTGTCAACCCTTGTGAATATATAATAGCCAATATGGTTTGAGGAGAGATGTGTCATTTCAATTAAAAAAACAATTGAAAGAAAATGAATTTTATCCATTGCAAATGTATGGTAGCTGAAACAATATTCTTGATTGAAATATTGAACTCTTTGCAGGGCAGTTGGAAATCTGTTCTTTATCACAGGATTATTTCTTGAATGTGCAAACTGTCCACTGACAATATGCATCTATGTTTTATGCATGTATACACTTCTAAAGAATTTTAAATGCCTCACATGGCATCCGAGTTAAAACAAATGAAGCCCAGATGGCAATTTTATTTTATTTCTCAATCTTACAAGGCTAGAGCTGAGAAACATAGGATTTCAAGGAGACTGGCATAACATTTTTGGGATAATAAAAGGCAAGATTGGTAGGAAAATGAAGTAAAACGGAAACAGCCAGGATTTGGCGAAATGGCAAGGGAATCTGTCACTGTTTTTAAAACACGTTAAGCGTATTTTGCAGGTCAAACTACAATTTTTCTGTTTTCCACACAAAACTGGGAATCTGTGCCATCACTGTTTGGCAAAGGAATTCAATAGTTCTAGTTAGACTGGAGCACATCATAAATGCCAATTCCACTCCTAAATGTCCAAGTTCAAATCCTTCTGAATTCCCAGGAATAGCTTTCTTTTAGATGGGTATACTTTTTACCAGGTGATTCAAACCATAATTGTGAAATCCCTTGTATTTAGTGCTTTCAAACCTTGCCTATTCTGCCTAGTTCTATATTGTTATTTTAAATAACAGTACTTCATCTTCTGTGAAAATAAGCATAGTATAGCCATTTTGGAGGTAGTGCTTTAATTCAAATCCATGCATGCTGGCGAATCTTGGGAGTTGAAGTCCATACAGCTTCAAACTGCCAAAGTGAGAAACAGTGAACTAGACAAGAGTGCAGAAGAGCACAGATGTGCTGAGACATCTATTAGGCATGCTGTCAGGGGATTTTTAATATCATAGTCCATCATAAATGTAAGCTGACATTGGTTATTTTGTTGTGCCAAAGTATATATTATTGTTTTTCCCCATTAAAAAAAGGGGGAAAGTATCTTGGTGCTGGGGTCACACAGCACTCTATGTTTTGCACATAAGCAGTCTTTTGAATAATAAGAAATTACTGTTTCTGCACTTATTGTCACCCATCCCAGAACAATATCAAGTAATACATAAAAATGGAATGTCTATTCTGAAAGTATTCTGCTGTAACGCAAAACATATGTACTATAAATAAATCAACCTGTTTTATGCAATTATTTAATGAAATTTAGTAGTCTGAAGGATTTTCCTGTACTGTAGCGCATAGGATTTTAAAAGAGGATCAGAATGTGCTAATTGAGTTAGGTAAGAACAAAGAAAGTACAGAAGGAATTAAAGAGGTCTATGCTGGAAATGGGAATGGACAGGAAACAAGGAAGTGATCTTTCACAGAAAAATAAGAATTCTAGCTCTGAGGCTTTTCACTTTTTAAAACTAGATACATCTTCACAATAATATGTAGTTAAAGCACTTGTCAACTGAACACAAAAATGTAAGCATTTACTTATTTCTTTTTAGTAAGACTTAAGCATGGATGATTTAAAGGGAAAACGGATAAAGAGTAATCTTCTCCAACTTAGTGCCCTTCCCAAAATGTGTTAGAAAAAAACCCTGGATAAATATGGTGATAAAGGCGGGTATAGTCCAATGTCTTTGTAAGGCAGTAGATTGCGTCTTATATAGGAATAACAGTTGTGTATTGACAAATAGGAGGTAATTTCTTACTGTCTATAATTGTTAACAAGAATCGAAGACTCTGAGATACTTAATTTCTGATTCTTGCTGTTTTAGATGGGGAAGCTCCAGTTCTGCTTCAGCCAACAAATGCAACTGAAAAAACCCAGCTTATTGGTGACAGTCATCGCAGCTATCGCACAGAATCATAAATCAGCAGCTCTTAGAATTTGAAGGAGTATAAATTACAAGTTCTGGATTGTAAAGTATCGTTAGAACATGAAAGACATTAGGACACTCTGAACTCCATGTACCATCAAATTGACTTGAACCTAATTCTGAGAAAATACTCTACCATAATATTGTTTCCAAAACTGTGTTGTTGCATGCATGAATACTACAAGTATAGTAGGAACAAACTATTTTTAAAATACATGCACTTCCAATATTGCTAGAAACATATGACACACAACATGCTCTTCTCATAATATGTAAGAAAGTCCCTAATATTCTGGGTACTTGCATGTGGTCTCTAGTGAATTTAAAATCATTAAGGTTGCTATAGTACTGCTTCTTCTCAAGTCCTAGAAGTGTTTAAAATGACTGACATCCTTACTTTTCACTGCAGTGTTACAATTATTTTGATCTTAGTGTGCTTCTTCACTTATATAATTTTTCTTAAAAGCAATACTCCTTTTTCTTACTATTCCCTCAGTAGATTGTTTTCCACGAAGAATACAGGTATAAAACAACATATAATGTTAATAGGTTTGTTTTGTCCATGGAAGATTATTGCACAGTTCTGCTACTCTCTCGGAAATGCAGAAAACTCAGAGTTAGGGAATAAATTAATTTGCATTTGGGTATGCTGTAGGTATAAATAATTGAAAAATTACTGTACCCCTCTTCAGCAACTGCAATGCCCATGTCTCTATTTTTGCTCAATGAATATGTGATTTCGATTTGTCATATTCAAGTTTCCTTCACTGCAAAATACACTACAACCAGAAATCCTTGCTTCAATAGTTTTAAACTTATTTACTTACCACGTATATGTCTATTAATTGAAAACCAATAGAATTTGTATACCACGTCAGTGCTTCTGATACAACTTGTAATTTAACTCTTAGAATTACATTTAAAGATTAAATTATATATATTTTCAGATAAATTTAGATAGATTTGAACTTTAAAGCAATATTTTGTGCATGCAGTTTGGATTTAACTTCTGCATATCAATCATTATTGCTATGCTTTTGTTTAATCAAGGAGAAATTAACAATGGCTGGAAATCTGTCCCCAGTCTTTGGAATGCTATATCTTTTTTTATAAGAAGGACAGTGAAGGAAACTGTTAACAATATGAATTTGTACAGAAATAGTAAGACCAACTCTAAACATCCTACTCCATGGAAAGTGAATTCAGACAACCTCATTTTATAAAGCTTAACATTGTGTATACACAGAAAGTCTTGAGAATGGTTTAACTGAAAGATTTCAAGCAGAGCTCAGCTTTGTAGTAAAAACTATGGGATATGAACTGAGTTGTGCTTATGGAAACGAACAAGTTTTCCAGTTGATGAATGCAAATCCAATCATGGCTATTGCCCTGTGGGATGCATATTTACTGAGAAATAAAATCTTAATGCATTTCTTGGATTTTACATCCAAACAATCATGGACATAATTAAGCTAAAAAGTTAATAATTTGAAAGAATGACAGAAAAATATAGCAGGAAAAAAACAGGATATCAAAGACCAGTCTAGTGGTGTCCAAATAAACATATAGACCTACAATCTGCACAAGAGCAAATGTATTCCATTTTTAATAACCTAAAGGCATAGAATATTTATTAGCCATTTGACAACATAGCATTTGTTTTTCGTTACATGGCTAGTAGGACAAGGAATATAAACTAAATCCTGTAAAATGAAAAATGTACAGTAATATAATCTTGATTATATGTGTAGATATTGTTAGTAATTCAAAATGTACTTTGTATACTGCATTTCACTTTGTGCTGACCAATGTATTACTTGAATAAAAATTCCATATAAGATCTATATATCTACTTTTTTCATGAATTTTTTTTTCTAATTTCCAGAACAGTATCATTTTTCTTCTTGTACTACTGTGTCTTTTTAAAAGGGGTTATTTTGGCTTAAGATATAGTTTGGCTTTGCAGCGGCACCTGGAAGACTATTCTCTTAAGAAGCCATATATCCAGGATAAAAATAGAAAATAATTGAATGGAATAATTTGAAATGATTGAAATATTAAATACAATTAACTTCACATGTATTTAATAATTTCCCGTTTATCACATTTTCAGATTCTGCTAAATCTTTTTTCAGTCTTTTTAAAGTCTAGTCCCCATTTCAATGTTTGTGACCCTTTCCCCACTCCTTCTCTCATTGTTGCCTTTTATGTTGTTTCTATCCTCGTGTGATGCAATTGCTCAGACTCTCCAATGCAGGTGTAAATCTGATTTTCTCCCTTCCTCCTTCTCTGCCAAACGGAGCACTCTTTTTCCGCTCTATCATTTCTTCTTGCTTTCAGTATGTCCCTTTTTCAGTTCTTTTAAGATGAAAACACGGCTCTTTTGTCTACAATAAAAAGGCACAACAAGATATTTTGGTTTAAATGTATGTTCATTTACCCATTTCTTGTGAATGGTGTTTTTCCCCCTGCGGACTTCTGCTCCTCTTCCTCTCCCTTCCTAGCCCTCGCCTCTGTGGATATGGGGGCACACACGTGTATCTTCCTAAGGCTTGTCTGCAGTCCACGCACCTGATGCATGGACATGAGCCACCAAAGTACAGGCGATCGTAATATTAGTTAGATGCTTAGCAAAATGCTCCTTATCTAAACATTGCATTTCCCTTCAATTCCTAAAGTAGCAAAAATGCTCCAACTAAAGCTATCTTTTCCCACCATGGATTTTTTGTTTGCTTTGTAGAAAGCTAAGAACACCGCTTTAAATTGCACTGGTTTGAGCAGATGTGTGCCACAGCAATGAACACTTTTGCATGGCACGTATGTAGGGACTGCTTTAACAGATTATCGCCGTCACCCCAAATAAATATAAAGAATCATGCAATAACAGCAGCCAGCAGAGAAAGGAGTAGAAAGAAGAAATAAATCTAAAACTATGCCATTAGTCGAGGATTTTCGGTTTGATGGGCTTCAATTCACATAAACACACACATCCAAGTCTGTTAGTCCCGCGTAGTATTGCACTGTGCGTAAATTTAGCAGTTCGCTATTTTCCAGGGAAGCTGCTTCTCTCAAACGAAACTCCGTTTGACAATAAGCATTAGTTTCGTTTTATTCAAGTAATGGCAGCAGAAGTGACTTATTTATTCCTAACGCCTTCTTGTTTCCCACCGAAATCGTCAGCACATCCAAAACAAGGTCATAAATTTTTGTTTCCTCTTAACTTAAAGCATGAATGGCAACTTCAGAAATAGTGACAAAGAATAAATTGTAGAATAGAATAAAAAGCCTCCTTCGAGCCGGAATCGAACCAGCGACCTAAGGATTTCGGTACGAGCTACTACTACAGTCCTCCGCTCTACCAGCTGAGCTATCGAAGGGATACATCGGCCTGCTTTTTTTGCTACTGAGTGTAGAGAGCGTAAGTACAGTTGTTTTGTCAAATCGGAAAAAAAAACCCCGGTGAGATCGCAAGATGGCGCTGAAGATCGCGTGCTTCGAAAATGTTCTGGCTTTTTTGGTGAAATCAGCGGCTTAGTGTTTCTGCAACTCCAAAATGGGAGAGCGTGTCGGGAGGCAACTAGGAAAGCGCGGAGAACCCCGGACTGTGGGATTCATAACAAAAAGAGACAAAATGCGAAGCGTATTTTTAATACCTATTTTTAAAGGAGATAAGTCCGCTAGAATCGAAGAGCTTGCAGGACCTCAAAGTGAAATGGCTGGCTTGCGTGTCCTGTGTTTCTTATCTGTTTTAGGGTCTTTTCAAAATAATTAACAGCTAAAGTCTCTAAACAGAAAACAGAAAATTATAAGTTATCCACTAAAAGTAATTTATGTTATGCGATTGCAATGGAAAACAGTCTGATTTGAGATATGCCGTTTGTACATGTACAATACTTTAAAGTAATTCAGGAGTCGATTCTTGGAAAGAGGAAAATCTAAACCCAGTGCACCGTATTACTAATGATCTGTTAAGTTTGTTCTGAACTAGATTCGAGATTTGCCTTACCAGGTTTGAAAAAAGACTATTTCATGGACATTGTTTAATGTATGTACGTTAACATTAAAGGGCTTCCGTCAAAATAAATGCAAAATAAACCTTCCGAGCCAGGCAGGAGTCGAACCTACAATCTTCTGATCCGTAGTCAGACGCGTTATCCATTGCGCCACTGGCCCTCTGTGGAAAATGGTTTCTTGTAAAAATCTAAAATAATAAAAATGTATTGGTTCAGTGAGCTTTTGGATTCGATTTGAGTTTCTTCCCTATATCAGATTACATTGATTGCTATAAAAATGATTCAGGAATGCTTCTGTGCTCTATTTATTTTCTGCAAATGCGGTTACAACGATGTGGAAATAGTTAATACAAAGTCCACTCTATTTTGGCAGCTTATATATCTCTTTTGAAACAATGTGTTTGTTCCTTCGATAGCTCAGTTGGTAGAGCGGAGGACTGTAGGTGAATTAATAGGTAGCTATCCTTAGGTCGCTGGTTCGATTCCGGCTCGAAGGAGGCTTTTTTTATTTTTTCCTATGCACAATGTTATTAGTAGCATATGCCGAAGAATATGTTTTGAAACCAATTTAAATTCTATACGTTTTAATAAAGAAAATAAGAAACCATTTCATGTGAAATAAATCTTCACATCTGCCACTCAACTGGACTAATGAAGAACTATGTCAGATGCCCAGCTAGAGAAAGAAGGAAAATAAAGGATGTCTTTTCTAAACATTCAATCACAAACTCTCTAACATATTATAGTATGCTAATACTTTACCTGATTAATCAAAAATATATTGCAGCCTTCATTCCCCACTGTTGCTTTAATCATAAATGTAAAATATGTCTAAGGTGTAAAAAAGTAACAAGAATGGAATGAAACATACAAATGTGGGGGGAAATTAGTCTGTGGGTTGAGTTTGTAACCTTAATTGCTATGGTGAGTGTTGGAGTAGAACTAGAATTATAGGTCCAGGAGAAGTACAGGGATATTCGTATACTACAGATACTTACATGTCAGTTAAACACACACACACACACCTTCAGAGTAACAGAGTTAACAGGAAACCTTATCGTTTTTCTTCAGTTTACAGTCCCTCTTAACAGTGGTGAAATCTAATTTTTTTTCACCACCGGTTCTATGGGCGTGGCTTGGTGGGGTCATGTGACTGAATGGGTGTGGCCAACTCAATGTCACTCACGGCAAGTTGGGACGGTGGCACCTTGCTGTGAGTGACGTCGAGTTGGCCACCCGCACCCAGTCACATAACCGATGCTGTAGAGACGGCGATGCTGACTGCCTGCCGAATGCAGGCAAAAGGTTAGTCGGGAAAAAAGAAGGCAAAGAGGTGACAGCTGGAGGCTTCTGGCACCACTTTTTGCCGGCTTCCCTGGTCTCATTTTCATAATAGCACAAATGGAGCAGCTTTTGATGTAACGTTCTATGACATCTTTCATTTTTGGCTACCATAATTGCCTCCTAATTAAGTGGAGGGTCTTTAGGAATCCAAAGTGGCCACCTAGACTTGAATCATGACTCTTTTGCAGTACCAACAGTCTTAAACTTTTGGATACGTTGAGTTTGGGTCCCTTCCATGCCAGCCCTCCCCTCAAAGTTAGGGTCTCCCGGTTCTCTGTGAACCACGTGTCAGTTGACACTGCTGCTTTTAAATCAGCAGTCAACTTTTCTTCTGGGGCCTTGGCTCTACTTTTTGCTTGGGCCCTTGTGGTGACCTGGGCTGCTGGCTGAGTGTCAGAAATCATAGCATGGATGACCTCTTCTTGATGGCTGTCATACTGGGGTTTTCTTGACAGCACATCAGCTAACAAATTCTTCCCCCCATGGATGTATTTAAGTTGGAAGTTAAAGCGTTTAAAATACTGAGCCCAACGAACTTGCTTAGGGGAAAGTTTCCGGGAGGAGGGGGGGTTTCAGGGCTTCAATGTTTTTATGATCAGTCCAAACCTCGAACGGTTCCTTAGCCCCCTCTAGGAAATGTCTCCATGTCAAAAGAGCCCATCAGACCGCAAAGGCTTTTTTTTCCCACACTGCCCACTTTCACTCTGTCTCTATTAGTTTCTTAGACACATATGCACAGGGTAGCAATTTATCTTGAGGGTTCTTTTGGAGGAGCACCGCTGCCATTCCTACATCACTGGCATCTGCCTGTATGACAAATGGTCTGCCTGGGTCTGGATGTTGGAGAATGGGCTCCTCAGCGAAGACGCTTTAAATTTTTGAATGCTTTCTGGCATTCTAATGTCCAAGCCAATGACTGGGTCAGTTGCGGCTTTGCAGGAGAGGACTCAGTTTTCAACAATTCTGTTAAGGAGAGAGCTACCTCTGCAAAGGCTGGAATGAATTGACGGTAGAAATTAGCAAACCCCAAAAAAACTTTATAGCTATTTGCGAGTGCAAGGGGTTTGCCAGTCCAACATGTCTCTCATTTTTCCTGGATCCATCTCAATTCCCTCGTTTGACACTTGGTAGCCCAGGTAGTCTAGGGAGGTTTTATGAAACTCGC
>JANHFL010008417.1:124688-154092 GCA_032468155.1 Oxyrhabdium leporinum
CTTGGATGAGAAGTGAAACATCTTCAAAGAAAAACCAGAAAGTCCAGTTGCCTCTTGAAAAAAAGCACCTTTGGGACTAAGGACAAAAAGTGTCCTTTGATTAGTAGTATTTTAATGAGGGCACATTCAGACAACCAGTTTAATATACAGATCTTCAGTCCATGAGTTGGCACAAAAATGATGACGATGCTTTCCTTTCAGTTATATCCAATTACTGGCAATTATATGGCCCAGCTCTCTCCATATTTTCCTACTTTGTACAGCCTCTTTCAATTGTTTTATGTTCTGGCTGGTGTCAGCTTTGATTATATCCAGTCACTGTGGTTTTAGGGAAGTTTTTTTTATTATTGACCATTCCAAGCATAACTGTTTTAGTTGCCAGGCTGATGCTCTAGCTTTTCTGTACTCAATTCATGGTCATCATTGCTATATAACCCAGTGCAATTCAAAATTTTAGTTTTAGACTGCATTCACTGCTTTGATCAATCTGTGATCCTATGAAAACAAATTCTTGCATGCATTCAATCTCTTCACCATAAATTGTTATTTTAATATTTCCATTCTTCGCAATTATCATGAAAGCTTGATCTTTTTGATGTTCAGTAAGAGGCCAAATTCCTACTTCCTTCTTTAATCCTTTTAACCAGATGTTTCTGGCCTTTTTTGTTTCTGAAAGGAGAGTTGTGTCATCAGCATGTCAAAGACTGTTTGTGTTCCTTCCCCCAATCTTTCTTCAAGTTTTGCTGCTTCAAGTTCCAGCTTTCTCATTATTATTTCCACACACAGGTTGAATAAGAAAAGTGAAATAATGCAACCTCGTCACACTCCTTTCTCTACCTTGAACCAATCAGTGTCTCCATATGGTGTTCTCACATTGTCTTCCTGATCTGTGTACAGTGACTGCATCAGATTGTCTAGACTCTAGACGTACTGGCACCCCTAGATGATCTAGGATTCATCAGAGCTTGTCATTATCAATCAATTGTGACAATCAAAGGCTTTCTTTTAGTCAATACAGCAAATGTAGAAGTATTTTTTATATTCTTGAGATCTTTCCATGATCCAACACACATTTGCAGTCTGATCACAAGGGCCATTACCCCTTCTGGAGTCATCATGAACATCTGATACTTCCCTTTCAATGGACAATGCCAGTTGTTGTTGTATAATCTTAAGGAAAATCATGCTAACATGAGGATGAAGTCAATTGTACAATACATGGAGCAATCCATGAAGTAGCCTTTTTGGCAATGGAATGAACACTGATCATTTCCAATCTTGTGTTAGTTTCACATATTTTCTGTCAGAAGCCTGTGATGATTATGGGTGGCATAGGCCTCAGCAATTTTGCAGGGATAGTATCAACACCAGGGGCCTTGTGGTTTGGCAGTTGGTTCACTGCCCATACACATTCTTCCTGAAGGATGGTTGATTTTATTTCTTCTTCTCTTTCCTTATCATTCTGAGGAGGCTGGACCTCTTTGTTGCTGGCATAAAGCTCTTCTCTATATTCTCACTAAAGTATGCCAGCATAAATTGCTCATTCTCAGTAGCTGGTCTCTACTCTGCCTTGTTTAAGGTGTATTGATTGGTGGATTCCCTGTTAGTAGGAAAAAAAATCTACCATACACTTTCTCTGAGGTGGACTGATGCTATGGCTGGGGCTAAGGCTGCGCGAAGAGGCAACCTTTCCCAGATGGCTAGTCTTACATCTGATGCAAATACAGAGGTGCAGCATTTGCATGATTATGTCATTACACACATTTACACCCTCCCTTTGTTCCCCACAGTCACAGTCATGTGTTCTATGACTAAATTTCTCAAAGGTTATTACAAAAATGTAATGTAATATACCGGCATGAAAAATATTTTACTAGCATAAAAACAGCCTGAAGATTATGTCAGAAGATGGTTCATCTTCCAGTTCAACGTTCTGCCTCTAGCACTGACACAACACATAACAGTTTATCAGGAAGGTGTAACAGGGCCTGCCAAATCTCCCATGCCATTCATTCTCACATCTGATCAAGTGATATTGCCTGTAGCGATGAAGGCTCAGTTATCATGGCTAGTACTGCTGTGCATTTTTCAATGTACAATGTGATCATAGCTTCCATTTGATTGGCTACACTGGTTCACTGACATTCCTAGTGCTCAATGAACAAACATCGCCAAATAGTCACAGTCCAGCTTCCTTAACTATTCAGGAACCTGACAATTTGATTTTAATAAAACCACACAAGCTCTGGAAATGTTAAAACGGAAATGTTAAGACAGGTTAGAGGCAAAGGACCTCTGTGGTCCTATTGTTCATTGATAATAATATTGTTTGTTGCATAATTTAGCAAAAGCATTAACTGAATGTGATTACTTTATATTGTTTAAAATAAAATAATTTCTTTAATCTATATTAACCAAACACACTGGTACTATGTAGTCATCAAAATTCAATGCAATTAAATGCAACATAGTCGTAAAAATCCCATTACTTTTGCTCACCTTCCTATGTCCAGGTCATGCTTCACATCCCTTCCATTAAACCAATATTTCTCAACCTGAGCAACTTCAAGATGTGTGGACTTGAACTCCCAGAATTCCCCAGCCAGAATTTATGGGAATTCTGGGAATTGAGGTCCACACATTTTAAAGTTGCTCGGGATTTTTTTTTTTAAAAAACAACACCACATTAAACAATGTTGTCTTCTTGGACCAAGGGTTTCTACCTTATCTTGGCAGAGCCTGTCCTCTGGAACATCAGCCCCACCCTCCAGCGAACTGGGTCGTCTGGATCCTATCAGCTTTTTGTAAGCTCCTAGGTTTCCTTAGGAGTTTGGCAAACCTCGGCTATGACTGGGATTTTGGGATTGGAATGTATGGTTTATCTTGGGCATCATAGACTATTGTTTTTAAATGTTTCGTTTCTAATCTTATGCCACCCTGAGTCATTTCTGTGAGATTGGCAGCCATATACCTTATATACATAAATTTAGAGTAAATAAGTAGACAAAATTATTTTTATTTTAATTTCTGAATACTAGCATTTTAATATTAACATTTTCTTTAAATTCACCATTTTACTACTATCCTGCATTTAGCCAGAAGTAAGTCTAGAAGGGCTTACTTTCAACTCTGTAAGATTTACGCTAGCACTTTGTTTCTGAATATTCAAAATAATGCATTATATCAGTTGTCATTTTTGTCATACAATAAAAAATGCTAAGTACTAAGTAAATAGAAAACTTTTGCAAAATACAGTAGTGTACAGTAAAGCGTGGTGGATATTTGGCCTAAAGTTATGATGCAAACTGCTCTTACAATTCTGTGATGAATATTAGCAAATAACAGCACAGATGGCTTTGCCCTAAGATTAGGCCTCACATGCCAGACGTGATCAGGAAAACTGTCATTTTAAAAATAACTTTCAAACAAGTGCCAAGTGTTGAGTGATGCATATGTCTAATAAACAACTAGAAACATAGCAATGCCCAGGGCTGGAACTTAGTCCTGGAAGTGAAACATGGCCATGGAATTATCACCTAGATTCAGCCAACAATGGCGGAATGCCATCACCATTTTTCTAAGTAACCAGGGCTAAGCATCCAATTTTGAGGTGTATGTAAGCGTGGAGAGAGAGAGACAAAGAGAGAGACAGAAGTCAAATCATGTATGTATGTGTGTATGTATGTATGTATGTACCAAAAATACTATCAAAATTTATGTACATAGAATATTGCTAAAGAGTTGATATTGGATGAGACTGATGTTTGTTAGTTTCAGCTTTCTACCCTGCTGTTCATATCTGCTCCAGATAATTTGCAAACAGTAATAATAACAAGAATCACTATATAGATAAAAATGCCAAATTTAATCTAAACATCTGGCTGACTGTGAGAATAACCACAATAATAATAATAACTGGTGTGGTAATTGTTGCAGTCCAACAGCATCCAGTTGAAAACAAGCTCTTTCCACTTGAATAGAAAGGAAACTGCTCAACAGCAGAATATCAGTTCCTAATTGACAAGATGATTTTGGAAACAAAATATCAGTTCCTAATTGATAAGATGATTTTGGAAAACTGCAAAAGAAGGAAGACCAACTTGAACATAGCTTGGATTAATTAAAGGAAGGCACTTGACTCCCTGCCATATGATGCTGTCTCTGCCCTCTCATGATGCCTGGAGGCTGTAGGGATCTACAGACTTAGGGAGGGACAACAGAATTAGACTGAATCCTGGCAAGACTGAGTTGCTTTGGGTGCATGGAGCTTCAGAATCCAAATGTTCGTCATTTTTATATTTGGATGGGGTTGCACTATCCTGTTCAGACCCAGTTTGCAACCTAGAGGTTCTCCTAGAGTCATGTTGTTCTGCTCAAAAAGCAGGTGGCAGGTGTGATCAGGAGAGATTTTCCACAGCTACTATTTGTGTACCCTGAACATGACTTCACGGGCTTAGTTACTCAAGGCCTGGTCACTTCTCGCCTGCACTATTGCGATGCAATCCACAGTTCATGGGGTTACACTTGAAGTCCATTGGGATGCTTCAGCTAGTGCAAAGGGCAGGAACAAGAGCAGTCTTTGGAACCCCTAGAATGCCCCATATTATACTTCGGCTCTGCAAATTTCATTGCCTACCGGTGTCTTTCCAAGTGGAGTTCAAGGTGTTGGGTATGACCTTTAAAGCCTTTAATGGCATAGGTTCAGGCTACCTGATGAACCGCCTTGTCCTGCCAGGACAAGCCCATCCTACTCATGCTGGCAGAGAGGGCCTACTTCGGATCCTGTCGGTCAAAGAACTCTGACTATCAGGATCCAGAAGAAGGCTCTCTTCTGTGATAGCACCCACTGTTTTGTTGGGGGAAGAAAAAGACATATTTACTCCATTTTTACACATGTTTGAAACAGAATCAATAGGGAGTTTTTAACTTTATCTCAGGAACTCTATTTTCTTCACTGCAATGCTCTAAAAATAATGAGGGTTGGCAAAGCTGGATTTGTATTCATTGTATTTACCAGTTTCTTTCTGTATAAAGGTAGCACTCAACTTAAAATCATTCATTCAGCGACTATTTGAAGTTATAACGGCATTGAAAAATGTGACTTGCGACCAGTCCTTGCACATATAACTGTTGCAGCATGCCCATCATCACATAATCAAAATTCAGGTGCTTGGCAACTGGCATGTATTCACAACAGTTGAAACATTCCAGGGTCATGTGGTTGCCATTCACGACATTCCCAGCTGGCTTCCAACAAGCAAAGTCAGTGGGGAAAATTCAGATTCGCTTAACAACTGCCTGATTCACTTAACTGCAGTAATTTACTTAAGAATCATGGCAAAAAGGGTCATAAAATCAGGTTCAACTGATTTTTAACTACCTTGCTTAATAACAAAAAATCTGGTCTAAATTGTGGTCATAAGTCAAGGACTACCATCCTATAGTATAGTCCCATTCCCATCCCCCACCCTGCTAAAATAAGGTATGAGATTGTGTGGTGGCTACTCAGTTGAGATACCCAGCTTTAACTAATTGAACAATCATTGCAAGGACTGTCTCCTTCCCTAGGGCTTTTTCTTCTTGTTGTATCTTAAGTGTGTAGTTAAACATTTTTTGTAGATATATTTTTATGACTGGGACGCATCTTCCTATAAGTTTATTTATATTGCACTTGAACTTGAACTTGCGAGATTCACCAGCTTAGAGAAGTCCAAGCAGAGTTCTAAAATTATGGAATTCCATAATAAAATCACCCAATTCATTGGACGGTGTCCTGACTAATAAATATTTTCCCATTGAGTAAAATGGTGAGTATGAGCAAAGAAAAAAGAAAAAAACAATTACTTCATCTATAAAAGTTTTCAGTCTCATAAGTCAAGCAGGGAGTTGCAACAAACACATCAGAGAGCTAGGGATTGTTGATACATCCTTTGTCTTGCCTGTCATACACTCTATTTAACCAACTGAAAGTAAATGTCAATTCTTAAAAAATAAATGTCAACTCCAGTCAGAATTGAAGAAGTTTCTTGATTGAGAAGTGAAATGTCTTCAAGGAAAATCAAAAATATTCAGTTACCTCTTGATAAAGCACCTTTGGGTCAATTCTTAATAGAACCATTTTTTTCTAGTTACTTCAACTGAATGTCAAATAACTAGAAAATATACATGAGGTTACTTTAATTAAGAGTCAGCACTAGTAATAATGCCTTCATTGTCTCTTAAAATGCAAGCGATCATACTATGTTATGATGATCATACAATGCTTGTAAGCTCCCACTTATTTGAATAGTTTCTTTGACACTGCACTTTTATCTGGAGAAGGCTATCCTAAGACAGGTGATCCTTGTTTAACAATCACTCATTTAGCGACCATTTAAACTTATGATGGTACTGAATGAATTCTACTCATGACCACTTCTCAAAATTCCAACCATCGCAGTGACAGAATTGCAATCCAGGCACTCACACCGGGCTTGTCTTTACAACATCGGAGTATCCTGCAGTCACATGATCACTATTTGCAACTTCTTTGCCAGCTTCCGACAAGCAGAGCCAATGCGGAAGCCAGCAGGAAACTTTAAACAGTGACTAGGTGACATTCTCATTTAACTACCTGTGGTGATTCCCTTAACAATAGCAATTGTTGTGCAGGCATGAAATTGTGCTTTATGATCACATTGCTGACCAAAGGAAATTCCAGTGCTAATTACTGTTGTTAAATGAGGATTGCCTGAAATATTTTTGTTCAGTATTTCCTTGTGTCACAAGGTGGCTTACATTGGTAAAATCCTGTGCAATTAAATTTTAAAAAAATATAAAATCCAAACATTTATAAACCTTAGGATCACCAGTCAGCTATTTGTAAAATAAAAAAGGTTAAGATACCCCAAGTGAAATTCAGGTTATGTTGACTATATGGGCATAACCATGTAAGAAAGAAAAGACAACTCTGAATAATTCAATAAAATCAACTCAGGGAAAGGCTTGAAAGAAGAAATCAATCTTCAGAGTGCATATATTTTGGAGATCATGCAGCGATTATCAGTGGCGGAAGAGGATACCTAGGAGGAAAAAGGAATAATCATAGTTTTGTTATGCACAAAACTTAATACTAAATACAATTTATTTTACAGCATCTTGTGCTTTCCATATTGGAATGAAAGTTTTAAAAAATGATAAGAACAGCTTCCATTCACTAGTGACTTTAACACACCAGTTTTTCCAAAGACAGAGTTGTACATCTGTGGAGATGTTGCTGGCCACTGTAAAAATCTTCCTCTTTTTCCCCGTTTCCACCCACCCCCCTCCATACCAAACACAAGAATGTGGTTCTCTCACTCTTGTAGGCTGTCACCTGTCTAAATCTGTCCTTGTGTCAGAGGCATATATGGAGAAAGTGAGTCTGGCAGCCAATTGCGTTCTGCTTCTAAAATAAACTCCGCTCCTTTTGCTCTCCATTAAAACAATGTCCTCCAGGGAAAGATTTTCAAAGGACATTTGATCTTGCCAGCTTTGGAATTCTTTTGAGCGACCTAACCCGGAAGCACACTGATTCTGAGCCCATGAGCCTTGCAATCGCCAAGAGATGAGCACTACTCTGAATTATAAGTCTTTTTCTAAAGAGCAGCAAACTATGGATAACTTGGAGAAGCAGCTTATTTGTCCCATCTGTTTAGAAATGTTTACTAAGCCAGTGGTTATCCTTCCATGTCAGCACAACCTCTGTAGAAAATGTGCCAGCGATATCTTTCAGGTATGTTGATTTAAACATTTAAGCCTCCAATTAACATTATATCTAGCTTAGTGATCTCATACTACAAAATCAGGAGAATATTACTGTGTTGGTTTAATTACCAGGATTTTATTTTATTAAGGAGAAAATTAATTAGAGGAAAAGTTGTTTGTTATTTATCTTATGTGTGATTTTGGATCCCTTGCATTTGGAAATGTCCCTTTTATTTATATGAACTGAACTGTTATTTCAAGTATTTAGAGCTATTAACACATAAACTCATTCCTGTTGTTCCTCAACACCTCTAAAAATGGCAAATTTCTCTCTAGCTTACTTTGTCATATTATTAGCTTCCAAGCATTGAACAAAATGATACTGAAACTTAATCTTTTTTCTACTTTTTCAAAATTTAACCTCATGTGAAGTCCACTAATATCATAACAGTGACTACATTAAAACATTAGATCATACCTTAAGTAGATGGTGTGATAGGCATCTTGTGATGTGCAGAATGATTGAGAAATAATATACAATTAGCTTTACAACTTTGTTTTACTGCTTGGCAAGAACAGGCCTCCAATCCATATCTTCCAACCAGAGGAGGTACCATTGTGGCTTCAGGAGGTCGATTTCGCTGCCCCTCCTGTAGACATGAAGTAGTTCTTGACAGGCATGGAGTATATGGCCTTCAAAGAAACCTGCTGGTGGAAAATATAATTGATATATACAAACAGGAATCTTCCAGGTAATTAACTATTTTTATATTTGAAAGATCATTTAACAATCCCATTTAACTTAGTGATGTTTGCCTTTGAAATGCATGGAATTAGATTTCTCAAGGGTCAAAAGCAGAGAATTCTGGAAAATTCAGGCCTGGGGGTTTTAATGCTAAGCAGTTATGAAGGGAAAATTGTAATAAGTATCAACAGCAGTCTTCATCAGGTGTTTCTAACTGCCCAAGAAGTAATTCTAGACACTTAAGTTTTGTTTGCTATTGTTAGGTGTCCTATAAGCCTATCTTGTCCAGCACTACTTTTTAGAGGGTCCTTTTAAAAAGCTAAAGATTAATAGCAGCAAAAAGAGGTCTAATATCTGCTTCTGTGCTCTTCTTTTTCCCACTCCTTGGCACACAAAAATTGTTTATATTTCAGCTACAAGCCTATCTCTTGTGTTGATCAAGAAGCTTAAAACACATATAGTACAAGACTCATGCCAAATTGTCACAAATAGGAGAACATACCCTAAATATATCTGTGAAGTTTAGCAACTTTAGGAAGGGGCTCCTCAAACCTGTCCATATAACTACTGTATATGTTTCCACCTGAAAGCATGTCTTATTTCTCTACAAATTGAATGCTTTCATATAAAGAAGCATTAAATGATAGGAACAGATATGAAAGAGCCCCTAAAGAAGGTTCCAAAGGTAAATACCTTATTTCAGCAGTTTGCTATATACACTAGACTTTTATGTTCAGGTCAGCAATAACATTTTGACAACTGTAATATTAATGCTTCAAATTATGCCATACTACTGTCTGGGAATTTTAAAAGATAGCATACAGACATTCAGCATTGAGAGAAGGGAGGGGAGGGGAAAGGAGGGTGGAATTAGGGGAGGGGTCAGTAAAAAATAGGATTTAAGGATGTTGCCTCCTTGTTCAACAGCTACATAAAGATCATTACTATTGATATTGGTCTTGTATATGAGTCTTCACTTTATTCTTCTGTATTACTGGCCTGGGTCTCAGTTTGTAAAGAACTCAAGGTCGCTTTTCTTCAGACATTTTAACCAGGGTAGTTTGATATCTATTCCTTGAGTTTAAGATCAAGTGAAATTCCTTGCGCTTTCAAAAATGGCCTCTTATATGAATGGTATATATTAAATAAGACCGTGCTACCCAATACAATTATATAAGATACAATAGTAAATTGGTCATGCTGATTTTTTTCTTTGAAGTTTAAATCAAATATGTAATAATTTATAAACATATAGTGATGTTTATGGTTGTATATTACTGTTCCAATTAATTCAAAGCAATATAATACATATTACATGAAAGACTTATTCGGAATGAATTCTATCATGAAAATAAGGTCTATTGATTCTTTAGCAAAAAATTGTCTTTGTGCTTTTATTAACTACATTATAAAAATGACTTATTCAAATGAGTCACACTGTTGCAAATGATGAAAGTCCATAAAACTAAACAGTTTGCTTAATTTCACAATGTGTATTGTGGGTCTTGCTTTTAGGACAGTTTGTTTAATATGAATATCTAATAAACTCTGTATAGTAACGAGATGTGATGGAATGTAGTCTGGATTCCCAGGACAGAGGGATTGAGAGAAAGAAAGTTAAGGCAACTCTGCCCTAACAATTCTCAGAGTACCGGTATATCTTTAATGATGTGAGTAGTTTGTTTTGGTTTGGCAAGATTTCTGTCTGAAGGTGAGGAACAATAAAGAAAACTGCTTAGAACAGACCTGGGCATTTTACGGCCCATGGACCACATCTGGCAGATAGTAATGGTTCAGGGAGATGGGCACTGACCAGATATTAATGTATTCTTTGCATTCTACTATTAATCTGACAGAAAGATTGTGGTGTCTGATTGGTTTATGGCATCCTATATCTTTGTCTAAATTTGACTTCTTCCCCTGTTGAAACTGAAATAACTGCTTTGTGACTGATGGGGAATGAGGTGGAACTGCTGCTGGTATGGAAGTGGCCTTAGACTTCCCTTAGGTGGAAGATGCTTTAAGCTACTTCCCACAACTGGGCATAAAAATATTTTATATTGGTGCTTTAGCATAAGGAGGCAAATTATTGGGGATATATGTAACATTTACAGAAAACAGCCTTTAACTTTTCATAGAGGTCTTTCCAAATATTCATGTCCTTTCCATTTTTCTCTCCATTAGAAGATAGCTTGTTTTAAATACATTATTTGTGGCATTTTCAAGTTTTTTATGTCTTTAATGAGAAACAATTCATTTAGATCAATGGGACTTGTCGCATTTGCAGTAGCAGTGTTTTCTGACTATTATTTAATTGAATGTATGTATGTATGTATGTATGTATGTATGTATGTATGTATGTATGTATGTAATATATGTATGTGAATATATATGCCTCTCATTATGGAAACATTTTTATGTATCATACACATACAGTAATAAACAGATAGAACTTCAGTTGCATTGTCATGGCCACCATCTTCACCTTTTTGACAATACCCTGCAGATATCTCTAGTAATTTCATATCCCCAGAAATCTTTCCATTCTCAGGGCCTCTATTTCTTTATATTGCATCCTGTTCTGTGGGGGAGAGACCAATTGTTCAGTAGGAAACACACACTTGCATGCAGGTTGTCACAGGTTCAGTTCCTAACATCTTCATTGAAAAGAATCAGTTGGATAAAACTGTTTAGAGGTGGTTAAGGTGCTAGCCTAGAAACCAGGAGACTGTGAGTTCTAGAACTTTCTTAGACCTGAAAGTTGGCTGGGTGATGATGGGCTTGTCATTCATTCTCTCTCTCTCTCAGCCCAACACACCTCACAGGGCTGTTGTTGTGGGGAAAATAAGAGGAGGAAGGAATATTATATATGATTGCCATCTTATTATTAATATAACAAAAGCAGAATAAATACCTAGTAAATAAATAAAGTAATAGGAATTTGTTTGCTCCCCCTATGATCCCAGAGAGTTGCTATCAGTCTCATAGTTGCCTTCCAAACAGAGAAATATTCTTATCTGCCTCTTTGATTTGATCTTTAGTTTTTAAATCGTTTTGGTTTGGATTTGCTTTTTTTCTCCTAAATTAATTCTGTTCACAGGCCTGAAAGAAAAACTGAGCAGCCAATGTGTGAAGAACATGAAGATGAGAAAATTAATATTTATTGCCTGAATTGTGAAATGCCCACCTGTTCCATGTGCAAAGTTTTTGGTGCTCATAAAGACTGTCAGGTTGCTCCCCTCTCAAATGTATACCAAAGGCAGAAGGTAAAAAAACAAACAAAAATCTTTCTTTTTTTAATGGCTTCTCATTTAGAGAATTAACAACTCTCCTGTTTATAAAATTAATTTACAAGAATGCATTACTGAAAGTACATCATTATTTTCTACTGAAGTTATCTTGTTCAGAAGTTAGGTCCTTGAAGGATTTTTTTTTTTAATCTACTCAATCTGTCGCTCCAGCTGGCAGGCACACAATTACAATTAATGTGAAATATTTGAGCCTATGCTGCCATTCCAAATATGGTGCCTTGAAGAGGTAATAGACTGAAACTCTCAATATCAAAAATAATCACAAATAATGATGGGGAAAAAGTGAAGTTTTGTTTGAGGAGTTTCCAAATTAATTGAAATTTTTGCCAGAACAACCACTATATGTTATTGGTGTACAGATGCCATATAATCAATCCAAGTGGTTATTGGAGAAATGTTTTAATTTCATGGCTTCCAAATTGGTCTGGTATCATAGAAGCATTTCTTTATGTTTTCACATAGTTGCCATCATGTATTATATCCTTATAATAAATACCTAATTTCTTCAGTCTTTGTTCCCTATGAAACTAAACTCCTTACATCATTCATTTCCATATTAAATGCAACTCACCATAAGCATCAATTCTTAACCTTAACAGCACCAAAATGATGAAATATGTATCATAATGTCAAGAAGGAGACCTTTACACACCCTTTTTGTGTTTGTATTGGAACATTACATACAATACAAATACTATACATAATGGACAGTGCCATACATTTTACCACTTTCCCCAACTACACATCCCTTCCAATGGATGCCTATACAGCCCACAACAAAATATATTTTGGAGGGTTTCTTCAGATGGCCAAAATCTGCAATATGGTGGGCACAGCATTGCAATCAAAGCTTGCCCCATTTGCAGCAGCACTGAATCTGTATACAAAAAAGGACAGGGCTTCTACCACAACACCACACCCACCAATTTGCAACATACCCAAAAGATGCACACAACTCCTCCATCAGTGAGTTTCCCTGACATTTCAGACTAACATAGTCTGCATCAGTAGAACTGATTTTTATCTTTTCACAATGTTCCTAAATGTGACATGAAAGCAGTATAAATAGTACATTGCAGATGTTTAAAAATTTTCACTGATCGCCTCAAGTGCATATGCATGTAGTCTCTCAGTCTTCATCAGATTGAAGTCTGGGTGCTACAGGGCAAGCTGAAATACTTGTTCCACCCACTCCCGGCCGGTTGCTGTTGGCCACTGTCCTAATTATATTTGATTATTGTTGTTTTTCTTCTACTCTGAACTATTACTAGTCTGAATCTAGCATTCTTTAAAAAGTTATATCCAAACATCTTCAGTCTTTGATTTCAGATTCTGGCTTTTATTCTGAAGATGCTTCTATCTGCAAACTAATATGTTTCTGTCTGTCTGTCCATTATAGTTTTTTAGTTATTAAGATTTTTTTTTATTTTGCCAATAATTTCTTGGACATGGAATAGAAAAGTTCAGTAATGCTCCCAGAATCCTTTGCTGCCATCTGTTAAAGGTCTATTTATTTTTAACACAGCATTCATGAAACAGCTGTTTATATGGAATATCCTCATGAGAAATGCAACACAATTTCTTGAACGCCTTGCTGAGGCTGCCATGATACAGAGCCAGTTTATAAGCAGAGCTTTTGGAAGAAGCCCATTAGTATATTTATCAATATTAAAACTGAGTACATGTTTATCAGGTTGAAAAAAACTGTGTTTTTTTCAACCTGATAAACATTATGTTGTTCTATTCTGAAATAACACATGAAAAATAGTGCTTAGAAAAAGTATCTAAATAGAAAGTGTTATACTTATGCATATCAATCAGTAGATTTCCTGCCACAGGTGACAAGAAATATCTCTATATTGTGAATATATAAAAGCTATTCTTATTGTATGTTTATAGTAAAATATACTGTTGCATGTTTGTTCCAAAAATCACAGGACACAATATGAAAAGATCAGAGGACAGAATAATTAACATGAAACTGTCTAAAATATTTTTAGTGGGAGAATTAAATCATGCAAATCAGATTTCAATATGAAAAGAAATAAATAAATAAACTCAGTTAAATAAACTTGTTATAATAATTTCATCTTTTGCAAAAGTATTATATTCAGCAATTTTATTTATGAGGAATTTTGAAAACTAGGTTGTATCTCCTTAGTAGCTAAATAAAATATACACTTTTTCAGTACCCTTTTTGGAAAGTTTTAATGATTGTAGAATTAAAAAAATTAGATTACTACAATGCTTTATATCTTCTCAAAGCACCGTATATGTTTATTTTATATCACAGTCTGAACTTAGTGATGGGATCGCTGTGCTTGTGGGAAGTAATGACAGAGTACAAGGAATTGTAACTCAGCTGGAGGAAACCTGCAGAACAGTTGAAGTAAGCAAACACTATTCTGATACCATTAAACCAATTTACTATTACTATTATTATTATTATCATTTCTTCACAACAATTTGAAGTCATAGTTGTCAGTTCTTTTAACTGGTGTTGGCCTTCACATACATCAAGATCTCCCCCAAAACCTAGGACATTGTAATGTACTATATAATAATATATTTATTTACAAGTAATAAGAGCTACAGATTTATGACTATGCAGCTTAAAAGTGGTATTTTGGTTTTCTTTGTTCCAATGTGGTCATCCATACGGTGTGTAGGGGAGGAATTCCATAGTTTTAGGTTGTATAAGAACTGAGAAAGAGTTCTTACTGCTCAAAATCCACTCTACGCAACTTCCACAAATGTTGTCTAGAGCTGGAACCAGTAGGCATTTTTGAAATTTTTAGTCTCTGGGGTAGGTGTTTGCTGCACTAGTAAACAACTCCATAGGAAGGCTAAAACTATTTTTATGGAGAACCTTGCAACTTGGATTGCACTGTATCTTCTCCCCTTCCTTATATTTCCATGAATCAGGACAACCTCTGTTTCTCGAGACTTGAAAAATGTTTCAGTCCCTTTTACTGACCTGAAGCACTAAGATCCATGAATCTTCCTTGCTCTCTATAATACGGTATGTGCTCTCACGAAAAGCTAGCAAGCATAGAGATTTGCAAGCTTCTGCTGCTTTCATCATAATGACAAAGGCAGCACTGCTTTGCAGAGCTCTGCCCTTCTGGATGTGAAACCCTGTTTTTCTCAAACCTGTTTTTCTGAAACTGACCACTTGCCCTGTAATCCCACAGACACCACTGCTTCCAAAGTCATACTTCCCAGTCACAAAATACCTGAAATGGAGGAGTTAACCAGTTACAGGTTATTAGTTAAGGAGAATGCTACTTGATATCCATTTAGTCCTTCCCCATTCTCTTTGTTTCACTTCCTATCTTTAGGAAGCACTAGACCACAACCTCCCATAATTGGCTTTTTTTAATTTGTTTTTTTGTTTGTTTTGCTGAAAATGCCTTGGGTTTGAAGCATTCTTGAAAACATTCTTGTTTTCAAGTACGTAAAAAAAGATAAAAGCAAAAAACCCCCGCATTTATGGACATTTTATCCCCAAATGAAAGATTTAAATGAAAAAAAAATTAGGTAAAGAATGCTCACATCTCAATATGTCATTCTAATTTGCAAAAAATCCATCAGAGTCCTTTCTGTAATCAAAACGCACAAGAGGAAATAATATAGCAAACATGGTTCAAAATTGCTGAAAGTTCTGAGCCAAGGAATGTATGAAAATATTAGCACTTAAAAGTTAAGACGTCACATATTGCAAGTGTGCATAAAGGAAGTCTACATATTGCAAAGATGAAATGTGTTGGTATCAGGAGTTTGCAGACCATTGCAAGCCTTTCTAGTACCTTCACGGTAAGAATTAAACTCTCTCCAAAGGAGAGATACTGTAATATTGAAGTTTTAGCAACTTAGGACTCTTCCTTACATTCAAGCTTGATCCTGAGATGGCAGAAACCTATTTGGACATAAAACTAACTATATTGACATAAAAATTGCTACCCCCAGTGATGATCCTTATTACCATAGAAACAATGTCAACAAATAATGTTGTCTATTTACAATGTACCAAGCATTTATGGATGGGGCTTGCCATATTTCACTGGCTTTGTTTTTCTCTCTTCCCACCAAATGTCAATAGCTGGCAGGAAAACATTCCTCATTCATTTTCCTTAACATGGAATAGAATGTGGAGGGAAGAAAAGAAAGACAAGTTTTAACAGATGACTAGACTGATAGGTTTAGCCATCTGCCAAAACATGGTCTGGCTTTCTACAAGTGCTTTTTGTGGCTGTGTTCAAAGCAACCCAATGATATTCAGAAGAGCACTAAATGCATGCTGAAAAGTAACCCAAGCAAAGATGACATTGTGATGGGACTTGTGTTGGAAAGCAGCAGAGAGAGAACCAGGTCTGCCTCTACCATTCGCCATGTAGCCCCTGCTATGGCACCACAACTATTAACTGTTTTTCAAGGAGAGTTATGTTTCAGAGACCAGGTGCAATTAGTGAAAACTCAATTTGAAAGAAGTGGATTGTTCCTCTGCTCAAAGCAGAATAGCTCTGGAAGACAATGCCCAGGAATGGGATGGGAGGTCTAACCGGGGGATCGAAATAACTAATAACTGTTGGGCTGATCCACCTTTTAGGGATCACCAGATTGCACTATTGATAGCATGGTAATAGAAATGCATAAAGTTTTACCAACTGCAAAACTTGTGTCAGAATAAGGCAAAAAAAGGCACTAATAAGGAGATTTGATGCCACTTCAGATGTGATTTAAAAATCAAATGAACACAACAGTAAAAAGCAAAATGCTGGTACATCTCTGTGCCATAATTAGATGCAAGCAAAGAAAAAATCTTAAATAAATTCAAAGCCTTTGTTAAATGTTTTGCAAAACAATCCAACCGGAAGTAGAAGCAATCACCAAGACTGATATTATATCTTTTCAGTAATGACTTACTTACATATAATTCCCACTTTTTCCAAACATTAAGCTGAGAAATGCAGATTCTCATAAATCCTTTCATTTTCATAGCATTTAAATGGTTTAGCATCCATATACAAAGCATGGTGTTTTGGGAAACAGCCTTCATTATGTTTTCCATATTTTGTTTTCTTTATTTTTGTTATCTTTCTTTATTTAGAAAGGCAATACTCCAAACTTCTAACATGTTTGCGCAACAGAATGATTTTACCAATTAAAAATTCCAAGTGCAAGACTGTTTAAATATAATTAATGTAAAACTGAAAACATGAATATCAGAAGGTTATATCTAAAAACATCAGATCAACAGGAAACACATTTCTCTGCTCAACAAAAAGCAATACAGTAAAGGAAGATCCAAAACAATTTCACAAGGACACATCTTTCATAGTCTGTGTGAGCCAAAGAAGCTCTTTTTCATAATTCCAACTCAACTCTGTCCCTCAGTAACAAAACATAAAGATTTCAGCCTTTCTTCTCTCTATAGTAATAGCTCAAATATTTTTCTTAACTCCATATAATGTTTGTGTCCATTAGACACGATTGTGATCTTGACATCAAATAGTCACTTGGAACTTAAATACAATCCTTTTCCTATTGAGTTAAAATGCAACTGGAATAGATAGCATATTTTATGACCTTTCTTAAATTGGCTTGCTGAAAACCTTAAATAAGGCATAGCTATTAAAATAGTCTGATTATTCACTTGCAAAAGCAAAGTATATCTTACTAAACTATATTTAGTTGTGGAAATTTTCACAGCGTTTTTGAGTGTTCAATTTATGGAAAGGGAAAACTTATTTCAGGGTATTTAAAGTGGCAAAACTGTATGACGTACCTGGAAAGTAATCATATTTCAAAAGAGATAGCCAGGACAAAGCCAACATTGGAGCCTAAGCAAAAATAAATTTTGATTTAGTTTAATGGTATGTACAGTAATTACATTGTATTAAATTAGTTAAATACAGTTATTGGAATTACTTCCCAAGATTCCAATATCTTCTATTACATAATGTAATAGAAGATATTGCAATCTACGGAAGTAATTCTAAAGTAATTTAAATAATTTATAAATTACATTACATTATTTATTATTTATAATATAACATAATTGTAAACATTGTAAATGGCAATGTTTTGAGGGGTTTGGGGGAATTTGCAAGTCACCCTGAACACTTTTGGTATAAACATTTAGTTTAAAAGCTATTACCGTTCATATTTTTAGAATATTTATTATAAAATTAAAATGATTTGATGCTTAAATAGAAATATTTAGAGCTCTACCATTAGCATTTGAAAAAAGTTTCATTATTAGTACTAATTATGAGGCAAATTTAGTTGGAGGTTAGTTTGGAATGTTCAAAACTTAAATTTCCCTCTTTATTCATATCACCTTCGTGATTTGCCTGAATCAATGAAGTTCTACAAGATACTGTGAAGGTTTTTTAAAAAAAGAAAAAGCTTTTTCAGTGCAGAGGTATTTCCCTCAATTTATAGAAATAAAAACAGATACAGTCAACATAATCCTTTTAACACAAAGCTAATGATTCATTCACAGGAATGCTGCAAAAGGCAGAAAGAGCAACTATGTGAAAAATTTGATTATTTGTATGCAATATTGGAAGAACGAAAAGGTGAGATGACACAAATAATCACTCGGAGTCAAGAGGAGAAATTGGAACATGTCCGGTCTCTGATAAAAAAGTATGCAGACCACTTAGAAACAGTATCAAAACTGGTGGAATCAGGCATCCAATTTATGGAAGAGCCAGAAATTGCTGTATTTTTACAGGTATGTTGCAGAAAAGTTTTTAAAAATGAGAATATATCATTACACATATTTTAATTAAACCTTCCCTTATGCTAAACCTCTCAGAGGAAAATATGTTTTTCTTAGCATTTTTCTTAGCATTCCTTAGCACTATGGAAAGTACCATTTCACGGTTCATCATGTACTTCTCAAATGTTTTACAGAATATCTACCTTTGTAGTAGTTTTCCATATTCAATCTAAAAATTGTATTTTTGCCCATCCCATATAGGATTTATGGTATTTTCTTAAAGTGGGAGAAAATTGTTAAATAGGCAACACTTACAGGGAAATATATTTTTCAAAGTGAAAAACAAAAGATATTCATTTGAGACATTTATCCTAGGATTATTAAATAAAGATAATAAAAGCCCTTTGGAATGTAATACAACATACTGTATAGGGAAATAATTAGATTATATTATGTTTTATGTCAAAGTGACCCAATTATTCCCAAAAATTAAATTTAAATTTGAATTTTAATAGATAATAGATAATAGAATTTTCTCCTGAACAGTTTATATTCCAATCTGCGGAATTAGATGGTTCTTATTTAATTAGAATTTCATACTTTGTGAAGATCATCTTCAAGTTCCTTCAGATTTTGCAAAGAGATGACAGTGTATCATATTAGAGCATCCAGAAAGTTAGAATTTGATAATTCATTCTGTTAAGTACATCCGTTGAATATAATTAGCCTGGTATTTCCCAATATAAAAAATGCACTAATTCTATACTCCTGTCAGCTTATAATTGAAGCATATCTCAGTCATTACTTTATAATGCAAAAGAAGCAAGAATCATAGCTACAAGCAATTTGTGATATTAGTTGGCCTACATTATTGCTTAACCCAAGAACAAAATGATTTGCTGTTCTGTATTGAACTAAATGTTCAGGCTGTGATTTGGCAGACAGGACAAACCATAGCCGCTCATAATCCTTATTGGATTTTAGAAATGTGTACATGTATAACAGGGATGGGGAACATGTAATTATTTATGTGTTGTCAAGTTATATGTCTTATAACTCTTAACATCCATTATGGCCATGCTAACTATAGTGCTGGAAGTTTTAATTTAACAACATCAAGAGGGTCTCTTGTTTCCCAATGTGGCCTAGAGAAATTAACAGTTAAAATATCTTTCTGGATCAAAATATACTTTCTAGTTTGGCTTACCCCAAAGGGTCCACTTTTGCATTATCTTGGTGGAATATCTTGTTATGGTTAGAATTCCAGCTATTATTTGTTAAAAATATATTCGAACATTTTATATATGAATTAACTTTAAATTTGTATGCTGAAAAGAAACGGAATAAGTTATTAAATAATGTATTTTATTGATACATTTTGTTTTTTACAGAATGCTAAAGCATTGCTACAAAAGTAAGTAAAGATGCATTACCATTTTCATCGCAAACCAACAATTTTTAAACTGTTCCATTGCAAAATAATGCAGATGACACAATGGTGTTTCTATTTTAGAATTACTGAAGCTTCTAAAGCATTTCAGATGGAAAAAATAGAGAAAGGCTATGAAAATATGACCCACTTCACAGTCAATCTTAATAGAGAAGAAAAGATAATTAGAGAAATTTACTTTTACAGAGGTAGGTTTCCCTTTCTTAAAAAACTTATTTTCCTTTTAGCTGTGAAGCGTTCAATTTTTATGAAGACATCCTGTCACAAAAATAATCGAAAGACCTTTTTGACATTCTACAAAAGTGAAAGATATATTTTACATGTCTAATAATCAAAAGTAAACTCATGAAGACTAAGATGGTATGCTGAAATATATATTTTTTTCATAGAATCTGAGCTTTGGCATTAGTGTTGTAAATCTTTCAAGATTCCAACATTCAGTATACATCAAAGCTATTAACCTCTGTCTGATCTGTTTATATGACTAGCAGAACCTTAGCAATGATTACCAATAGTGATTCATGGTAGAACATTTCCTTGAATAAAGGTAGTTATCAAGCTTGATTTTGTGTATTTATGTACCCAAAAGATGTTAATTACTACCAATCTTATACTGAGAAATATTGACAGGTTATTTATGTGTATCTGTGAGCATGTATATGAATTTATATACAGTAGCCTATAGTATTTATCCAGTGTTTACAGCCAGGTTCATGGAATCTTATTGAAAAAGTGATAATTGAAAGCTTCTCATTCTCTATTCTTACCTTGTTGTATTCATAAATGTAGTGGTAAATGAAGAGTGAGAAACAAAAGTGTAAATAACTATTTTAAATAAAAGATTAGAAGAAATATAATCAAGATAGAAGGGCAACTTTTCCATTAAGATAAGCTAAATTAGGATTCTGTGGTGCCATGCCACCCTAAAATAATGTGTTTGTGTGACCCCTACTTAATTTAAGACCCAATGCTATGTGACAAGTTGAGCTCCTGCTCTTGCCTCAGCTCCTGCCAACCTAGCAGTTTGAAAGCATGCACATGCAAATAGATAAATAGGTACCATTTCAATGGTAAGGTAACAGTATTTAATCACATTTATATTAGTTAGACCAAAATCAGGTGAAGTTCACAAATACTTCTTTATCAACCATCGTTTATCAGAATTTGGTATTTTGTGCTTTTAGTGAAATCTTTATCACCAGAAAGGTGAAGCTGGACCCAGTATTTAAAATATAATGAAGTCAGTTCAGAATACCCTTCCAGAAAAATGAAAGTACTGAATGCTAACAAATCTTTTCCACATAGTCCTGAGATAATCACATGCATCATAACATGTCATATTCATCATAGAATACTATTTCATTTCAAATCTTTAATGCAATAGTGTACAAAATCATGTGATCATCCTAGTTATATAAAAATTGAGAGTTTAAGGAAAGAGATGGAACTGTATCCTTTAGGTTTTTTCATTGCTACATTATATTGCTGTTAAGTAATATTCCTCAATCTATATTTCAGCACAAACATGAGACAGATTGGGAAGAGGGATTATACATATGTACAGCACAGAAAGTTTGATGGCAAGGGGAATCATTTCCCTTCCCTTTTTTATACATAAATAGTATAAGCTATTTTTGATGTTCTTGATATCCTTGGCAACTCCATACATCTAATGTATTCTTAGACTGTTCCACTGGAGAGCTTTTTTATTTTAAGCAACATACAGATTGCAATGATTAATAATTTATCCATGGACATTCTGACCAATGACCATATCCTCACCATAACTGCACCTCCCACTTTTCCTAGGAATAAAGAACTCAGTGACAAAAATCAAAGGACTCAGGAGTGAAAGTCAAAAGCCTGCTATGATAGTTTGTCTACTCTCTACACAAACTATTTCCTCTTATTCTATTCTGATTATTAGATGAATAGTTTTTGCTTCTAAAAAAAAACAATGTGCTAACCATTCTAGGAAATCTCAAAGTCCTTTGGGAAGGTTTCACAGAAAAACAAGTTGTTAATTTTATTATGTGTTGAGAGAAACATCTATGAACAGGAACTGTTGCAAAAATACTATTCTGCTCAGAGTGCTGGCTGTGTTTTTTTGATGCAATTCAATTCTTTTAATAGGGCCAGAGACAAATATTCCTGCTTAGAAAAGCATAAACCAGAACCTTTAGAACCAAAGATTCTCTATTAACAAATTTTATTTTAAAGGAAACCAATTAGTGTATTTTCTCTTTTATGTTACAATAGAAGAAGAGGAAGAAGAGGAGGAAGATGCTACAGAAGGGAAAACACCAGATGAAATCCACACTGAATCATCAGATGAAGAAGATGAAATATCTGAACAAGCATCATCTCAGCAACTTCAACAGGATATTGCATTGAAAGACACACTAGCAGTATCTCAGAGTAATCTGGCACCATCATTACCTTCTAACCCACTAGCTAATACTCCTACTTCAGCAAAACAGGTAGCTAATATTCTCATATCAGTTGTGTTAAATACTTTATTACTTTATTAATCCCTTTATTAATTAAATATGGTAATTCATTAGGTCAGTCTTCCCCAATTTTAGGTACTTTGAGTGTGTTGGTTGACAATTCCTAGAAGTTTCTCGCTCTTTAGCAAATCTGGGAATTGTCAATCAACATATTCTTACCCTGAAGGTTGCAGTAGGTAAAGAGATCAGTGAAAACCTGGAAACTTCATCTAGAGCAAGTGGAATGGTTTTCTGCATACAGAAGGCTGCTGTTGGATGCAGCTCTTAAAATTTTACTTAGAGCATACTAAAAAAATCCAATAGCAATAGAAAATAAACCTCACCTAGCCTATGTTGCCCCTTTCTCTTCTGATACAGTACTTTTAAAACTATCATTCCTGTTAATGCATCTTAAAGTATTGCCTAGAGCAAATAAAAACCAACAGAGGACTAAAAAAGTAACATTATGTAAAATAAAGTTAACATAATACAGTAATAATTAATAAAACAACTAGCAGAATTCAGAATTTAAATTCTAAGTGTCTCTTTTTTACTTTGGCTGCAGATAGTGTATTTAATAAACAACTACCAAGCTGAGTTTACCGTTTCCTTAATATGAACTTTAATTCCCCACTGCTGAGTTAAAAGTGTTATCCGTCATCCTTGAATTGGCAGAAAATTATACTGGCTTGACCTTGACTGTTCCCATTTTCAATTCCTGTCTTGTCTATTTCTTCTTTTTCAAATCACTGAAGTCACCTACATTCCTTGCATGTAATGGGAAGTGATAGCTAGCAGTTTTTACTTTTTTTAAAAAAAAAGTCTTTATTAAATTTCAAAACTAAACATTAAAATACAAACTAATATAAAAGGAAAAATGACAAGGGAATAACAGGACAAGTTAAAAAGTGACAAAAAACCCCTATCAAATAAATATATAACAATAGTTGACCCCCAACTTTTTCAGTAGAGATAATAATACAATACAACAATCTCTAAGTTTAAATAAATAATACCGGTACTTAAAATATCCTAAAATACTAACACTTAACATTCTAAAGAAACAATCTTCATAATATATTATTCACTTAATTTTAATCTAAGATATTGTATATTATTAGTAACAATAACCATATAATTATGAATCCAAAATATTTTTCTGGTCACAAATTTTATACTCTTGAGGCTGCCCTGTGGTGTTGGAATAAGGCAGAAAGCATTCATGGAGAGGGCCAATATGAAGCAAACATCATTGGAAGACAATAAAAAAAGATGTTGCCAGGACATGTTTGTGTCATGTGTTGTGTTCTGTTATGGTTGTGGATAAGTATGGAAAAGCCCTAAGATCTGCTGCACTTTTCAGTAATCAATACGCATAGTTTAGAATATCAAGTATAGAAAACGAAAATATAAGTTTTCATGATACTGCCTTTTCAGAGAGAAAGATGGGAAGAGATGGCAGACAAAAAAAACCACCTCAAATAATTTGCATTCTATTTTTTCTTCTCTTTTCTTAATCTTTCCTACTAAGGATGAAATTGTACATACTACTACAACACAGCCTGCAGGACTAGTAGAGACTGGACTACAGTCAAATGGAGAGCCATCTGATCCCTTGTTCTACCCTAGTTGGTACAAAGCATCACCACGACAAGCAAGCAATTCAAATCCAGCTCCATTGACCGAAAGTAGGCAGGTAGGGCCTTCCATTCCTGTAGAAGTGAATGTCAAGAAGACAGAGGCTCCAGAAGCAGCTTCTGCAAATACAAATTCTGCTGTGTTTGGTAAGGAAGTTAACCCATCTACAGATACTTCACAGGTTAGTATAATTCATTGAATATGTTGCATTCAACCATGATTTTCTATGAAATAGTACCTCTAAGAAGGAAATTATGTTAGTATCTCATTAAGTCTAATATATGCCAATTCAGCCACATAGAATCCCTATGAAATCTTAAAAGAAAATTGGAGAAGGAAGGCTACATTCTTAGACATAGACACAGTTTTGTAAATTTTTACATCAAATGCAGTTCATAGTATTTATATATACTGGCTTTTAAAACCTAGTGCAGCCTTTCTTGACATAATATTCCTGAAAATACCAAGAGATACTTGGAACTGTCATTTGACACCTCTAGAAGACATGGGCATTCACAAGAAGGGACAATGACATCAGATGTATCATGATATCAGTGTGCAGTTGATGCCAGCAATGTGATGCCAGCAATGTGATTTGTGTCTTTCATACAATGATGCATATGACATTCTTGCTTATTGTGCAATACCTTTACTGGACAGCATTATTTTGGGATTATCTGACTAGGCAATTTCCTCATTCATAATTTATAGTGCCATTGAAATACTTCTGTGCATACATACTGTATAAGTAGTAAACACAACACTATCTGAGTGACACTGGCCAATGCTAGCAAGTTTTAATAAAGAAGTGTCCCTAATGAAACACTTTACAAAAAATTTATTTCCACCCCTGTACCAAAGAAGCTCGCCTTTCCAATGCCATTCTTAGGTCTCTGGTTTCCACTATCATCTGGGACCAATTTGCATCATTTTTAGAAAGGAGGACAATTTTAAGCTGCTCCTCTTTTATACTTGGGCAAGAACTGAAGTTGCAACAAGTAGGAAGATCAGGAACATGTCTTGATTATGAGGTCTCCATTGAAATGCTTGCCTCGGGAGTTGCTTGACAGTTCTGACTACAGAAGCCTCCAGTCTGTGTGAAACAGATCTCAAGCTGGGATCTCAAGAATGTGCAAATAGTTCTATGAAATCAACAGATCTTTATGAATTTGAGAAATTCTAGGCAGCCATCCCCTCTCCATAAAATCTTACATAGGAAAATTATATGGGAAGTCTAGTAAAAAGTGACCTCCATATTGAGGAGCCATGGTAATGTAATGGTTAGAATGCAGCATTCTAACCCTGTCCATAGCCAGGAATTTGATCCTGGACAGTTCAGCCTTCCATCCTTCCAAGGTCGGTAAAATGAGAAACAGATAGTTGGGGGTAATATATTTGTTAACCACTTAGAGAGTGCTGTAAAGCACTGTGGAACAGTATATAAGTCTAAGTGCTATGGCTGTCTCAATAAAAGCTTTGAAAACAATTCTGAGATATGCAAAAAGGCAGGTGAGAACTGAAAGTACATAATTCAAGTTCATGGTATTCATGAAAATACCGAAAACAAATTTCATTTAAATCACATGTTTGATATTTAAATTAAACAAATTAAGTAAATTTGGCCTGCTGGATATGTATCATGAATTCCAGTTGTGCAATCGCGTTAATCACACAACTGGAAAATACTTGCTTAATTCTTTCCACATTTTATATTATTTATATCATGACGGTTGAAACCTTATTTTCTTTCCTATTGTTAGTATCAATTAAAGAAAAACATAATGAGCTTTAAATCAGAAAGCAGTAAGTACTGTACATAAGTGGGATCTGGATGTGTGCTTAACTGCATATCACTCCACAAGAAGAAGATAAAGATGTAGCTTTCACCAGTTTCTTTTATTCTTTGCAATTCACCGGACTACTAAAATATTGCTCTGGAGACTTTCTCACCCTCTAAAACACTATGGAAAGTACTTCTGGAACTGAACAGAGCTTTAGCAGATTCTGTAAAAAAACAAATTAGCAAAACATGCTTCCCCACCATTTTCTTCAAATGGACAGCCTCCCTTGGATTCAATTGGCTCTTTAGGTGGAAGGAATAATTTTCATTGTCAAATTGGCATGTTTGGATCTAACCTCATGAAATAACTAATGATATTAGGAGAAAATCACAGAGTTCACAGGGGTTATTTCAGAAAAGAAATTATTGGCTTGAAGTATAATTTAGCACATTTGCAAATATATGGTAATGCCTTTGACACTGATGGTATCTGAAAATCATGACTTAATAAAATCAGCTGCCTTTGTAATCGAAAGTTAACATTTCATCTTCACTAATTCCAAACAAATCTCCTTATGTAGTTCTCAGATAAGAGAGTTATGCTGAGACAAAGTTCTAAACTCCATATGCAAACAGTTACTAAATTATCATAAACTCATTTTTGTATGGGTGAAGACCTTGAGACCTTCTTTAAATTACTTTAAATGATTCACTAACAGTTCATTTATATAGTGCAGATAAAGATTAAGGTAAAATATAATTCAGCAGCCACATCTTTAATCTTATGTGTTTGCATTTATACTTCATGCCAGAGGATTTCAGAGCCAGGAATAGAGCAGAGTACCAAGGTCGCCACTATGGGTAGCCTCTGGTTAAAAAAAACCAAAACACCTGTTCAGCTATGTCTGCTACCATTGCTGAACAGGGTTCTCTCACCCAAAACAAAGGTGTTTTGTTCCTCCAGACCTACCCGAGAGTATTGAAAGCAGAGCCGCTTACTTGCCTGTCCCTAAGACGCGCTTGTGTCAGTGTATTTTGGCAGATGAAGTGACTAGCCACCATGCTGCTGGTGGACATCTGGTCCCCTCAGAGTGGGGTACGTAGAGAAGCTTTTGCCCCCAAATAGCCTGTTTTCAGGTACAGCCCCTTTACTGTATTTAATTTACTTTTATTTATTTATTTATTTACTAAATTTATATGCTGCCCATCTCACTATCCAAGTGAATCTGTGCAGCTTACAATGTAGTATAGTATATTGTTATATAATTATACATCTTATTGATGCTTACGAAATTGCCATATAAATGTGTTAGGGTCCTGTCATTGCAAAGCTTTGAATCAGGATCCTACCGAAGTCAGAACTGGCAATCACACAGAGCTAGGAGGAACTTTTTGTGAGGAAGGAAGCCTTTTTTATGGGTGTCTGCTCAGAAGGCCCACGTTATCAGTTTGGATGAGTGGATTCAGACTATAAACCAAAGCCAAACAAACCACAATAAGCGTCATTTCAGTTAACTTGAGGCTCTGTCAATGGCATGTCCCCTACTGAATCAACTCACTCCTATTCAGAAAGCTCACCCTAATCACTGCTGGCACCTCAGTCTGTGCCAGCATTTTAATTTCTTTAGCTGAAATTGGGGCAGGCAAAGACTGAATAAGATATTCTAAGTCAGGGGTCTTTATTGTTGCCTAACATTTTAGTTTGTACATGCTTCTTACAAGGACTAATCTGGCACAAAGTTTACTTGATATTGCTTATATAACCACTTGGCATTTTAAAAACTGGGCTCAATGTATACTGAGAGTGGAATGTCTTCTTCACCTGGCTCTATAGTTATGAGCAGATGATTTTGGTGACATTGGTGAAATCATGTTTTATTATTTCCTCACAGGGGTTGACATTCTGCATATCAGTTTTGGCTTTTCTTATCTTACTGCACCATATCTGGAATCAGATTCAGTACATGGTTTTTTCTTTGAGGGGTAGGAACTGTTTTGTTTTATCTCAACTAACAGCACCAGTCTTTTCTCTAGCAATGCCTGCAGGTAGATTAAGAAACAAAGATCCTGTTTTTTCATCTAAAAGGACCATACTATCATGTCATTAATGCTACAAAGCTTTTCCTCCTCATCTTTCCCTCCTCTGAAATGTTATCCTGGATGTTACACCGCATGATTAAAAAATGAGAGCTTGTAGTGAAAGGGGAAAAAAAAGATCTTGGAGATCCCATATTAATCCCACGGACATATATTTCAGCATTTCTGGAGATGTTTAAGAAGGCGCAATTTCCACATAAATAGGCATCTTAATGATTGCCCACCCCAAATGTATGCAAACTGTTTTCAGCAGAGAAGGCCCTGAGAAGCAACATTATTTGTCCCTTATAACCAACTACTTCTGTACTTTTCCTCTTGTCATGAAAAAAATATATTTCAAAACATAAAGAGGGAACCACATGATTAAAATTATGACTGGGTTCACACACCACACTAACTACATTATGGCTTAGCATGTAAGTGAACCCAACCAACATATTCTTGCTCCCTGATTTTAAACCTAATCTTCTCCTTAGTATACTCCTTTACTATAAGTAGGAGGTTTCCTATCAAGGGGAAGTATTAAAACATGTTGTCCTTTGCATGCATTTCACATGCCCGCATGTGTGCCACCCAATTTCCCTCCAAATTTTATAGATCAGCTTTTTGTTATAGTAACCATAAAATCATATTGTCAATATACTTTACTGATTTTCCATTGGAAATTGGAAATCAGCTTATGTGGGATTTTCTGACAGTCTCCCATTCAAATATTAACCAGCCTAGATATCTGTGCAACATCACAACATACACAGAAAAGGGACAGAGCTTGCAACACAATGTTGAAACACCTTAGGTGATTGCCAGGATAGGTCCATGGAGACATGAACATTCTGTTTTATAGCAAGAATTGAGTAGAATCAATTCCTTCAGATGCTTTTTGATGATGACATTTGGTGGCTTGGTCCATTTTAAAAAAGATTAGAATGTCTAGATGGAGGGGGGTTTTCTACGGGACCTTCATTATTTTTAAACCCTCATGCATTTAGTTTTGTCCCAGAGGTGCTTTTTCAAGAGGCAACGGGTTTTTCTGGTTTTTCTTTGAAGTCATTTTGCTTCTCATCCAAGAAGTTTCTTTAGCTCTGACTTCTTTAGTTGCCTCTTGAAAAAGCACTTTTGGGACAACCATGATCTGGATGACTGAGAATCTCCATAGACATTTCATTATTTTTACTTAATAATCTTTGCAGGGTTGCTAAATATTTATCACTGTTTGATAGTCTTTTGGCTAGCCCTAATAATGGTACTATTTTATTATTAACAAATGATTTTTATGTAGTTGACCAACACAATTATTTGAAATGTTTATAGCATTTCAGAATTTCATTGACCTACAGTATTGCTATTGTGGACTCACTTCAACTTACATTAATACTTTATGCTCCTTTTCAGTTTTTACGAATTTTGGACTTTCTACATAGATGGAGAGTGGAGAGGGA
>JANHFL010008417.1:157180-176928 GCA_032468155.1 Oxyrhabdium leporinum
TTCCTTCCTTCCTTCCTTCCTTCCTTCCTTCCTTCCTTCCTTCCTTCCTTCCTTCCTCCTTCCTTCCTTCCTTCCTCCCTTCCTTCCTCCCTTCCTTCCCTCCTCTAGGTTATACATATAATACAGCTTGGGTGTGGAAAACAAAAGTCAATTAGATCAGCTTGTTTTTTAGGAAGACATTAACAGAAGATATAATTACTTATAATTAACCTGTTGGCACATTTTTTTGCTTTGCTTTTTTATATTTGAATGCAAGTCAGTTGTCTCTGGATATTCACTCAAATGGTTATAAGGACTTAGAGCATCCTTTTTCCTGATCACAAAGAGCTTTTGTATATTAAAGCTCTTCCTTTCTTCAGGACAAATGTTATTTTAGACTATTTCACATTGTTTGCATACTTATTGGTGACTGTACATCTAAGATCCTGCTTATTCCTCTTGTTCACAATAGATTAGAATAAGACATTTTGATTTATTTATTTGTTTATTTTATTTGTATGGCTGTCTACATATGATGTTCATATGATTCAGGGTGGCTAACAATCCAAAGCATCAAGAATTAAATAAATAAATACAACCACCATCTGAGTACAAAGCATTAATGATTTGAAATACTTGAAAACCTCTGAACGCAGACATCATAAAAAAAAACAACAAGTTTGAACAAATGGAGGCAAATATACAGGAAGCATGAGAACGGATCTGTTATGCTTAATTTTGCTCCTCAATCATCAGTGGTACTGAAAAGGGAAAATCAGATCATCTTGAGCATGCTCTCCAATTCCTTCATTATATAGCCATATTCAATGATCCAAGTATAGCTATTAAGTACAAGTAGTCTTCAACTTACAACAGTTTGTTTAGTGACTGTTTAAATTTACAATAGCACTGAAAAAAGTGACTTATGACCGTTTTTTATACTTACAACCATTGCAGCATCCTCGTGGTCACCAAATTCAGACATTTGGCAACCGATTAATATTTAGGACAGTCGCAGTGTCCTGGGATCATGTCATCACCTTTTGCAAAGAAAGTCAATGGGGAGATGTTAAGATTCACTTAACAAACGTCTTGTTAACTTAATAACTGCAGTGATTCATTTAGGAACTGTGGTAACAAAGGTTTTAAAATGGAGCAAAACTCATGTAACAAATGTCTCACTTAGGAACAAAAATTTTGGGCTCAATTGTGGTCGTAAGTCGAGGACTACCTGTATGTTATTGTGTTTCCTGCAGGGAGAAAAGTCCAAAGTTAGAGGAGACTTCCGTTCCAAAACTTTGCTACCTTTGTGGATCATGGGAACAGGGGAAGGAATAGTTTTCTTTGCCTCCCTTTTAACTCTTTGTCTCTCCTTGTGCCGCATATTTCAAGAGTGTGTGACAGAGTCTTAGAAAGTCATACATGCTGTAGATCCAAGTCTTTCTTAACTTCTCCTGTAGCTTGAATCATTTCTCCTTATCTCTTTTGGCAAGAACTTGAACAGCATCAGAGAGCAAAAGAAACTTTTCAGGCATTTGGAAGGAAGTTTCTCTCTAAAATAGAAATTATTTTTCCCCCCCCTCATTTATTAATGGGGGATTTAGACATTTCCGAAAATTCATGGAGCATCTCTCAGGAGCCTTTAGACCATAAGACTGCAGCCTTAATCAACCATCTTATGTTATTATCCATTCTGAACATAACTGCTGAGCAAGGATACAATTCTTGGATTTCTCATCTAGCAACATAAAAATCAGAAAAAGAAAGGGCAGAGAGCACATCTCAGGCAAATGAGATCAAAATTTGCAAATAACTGGAGATTAGAGAAGAGAAAAATCAACGTACAGTGTACAGTGAACTCTTTCCAACTATTGTGTGACTTCAAGAAATAAGAATGTGATTGTAGCACTGATGCCTCAACAAGATACTCTATTTACAGAGCTCTTACAAAATTGGGCTGATTTCCACAGCGTATACAGTGTCTCTGTGGTTGTTATGTGTCCCTCCTAGAATAGTTTAAACATCTCAACTCAGTCATTCATTCATGATCAAATGATCCCTGCATCCAAACGCAACAAATTATTCAGTCTTTGTTATTTGATCCAATGAATCCAAACTGCTATGAGTCATAATCTGAAATGGTAATGGGTCTCATTCATCAGGCCCTTTCAGAGAGCAATCTATATTTTAAAATGCTGTCTGCTTCCTAAGTGGCAGGCTTAGACTTTGTTCTGCGTCACTGCAGGAATATCTGCCCTTCTTTTCTTCAATGAGAGAAAGTTTCTTCTTGCAGCTCTTTGCAGTTTACTTCATACAACACAAAACCCTCTTAATGTACATTGCACAACCAACCAGTAATCCACCAATTAGTCCACATTATTTTTTATGGCAATTGATTTGCCAATAGTGTCTAGGCATATTCTGTAAAAAAGTTAATCAGCATAGTCTACAACAGGAAGAATAATTCAGTTTTGATTTGTAAAAAATCAACAGTAAAGACCTATGTGAAAGTAACTGGATATAGTTAATTGATATGTTTAAATTATTGCAGTGCAAAGAATTAACTTTTATCAGTGTAGATTTATCAGTAGAATTAAATATACTCAATTGAGTTTATTTCTAGACATTTTATTGGACTAAAAATATGAATAAGTACAGGTAGTCCTTGACAATTAAGCTCAAAATTTCTGTTGCTACACAAGACAATTGCTAAGTGAGTTTTGCACCATTTCGCAACCTTTCCTGCTACAGTTAATAAGTGAATCACTGCTTTTGTTAAGTGAGCAACATGATTTTTAAATGTATCTAGCTTCCCCATTGACATTGCTTGTCAGAAGGTCTCAAAGGTGATCACATGATCCTGGGACACTGCAACAAATGTACCAGTTGCCAAGCATCTGAATTTTGATCATGTGACCATGGAGATGCTGCAATTAAGTGTGAAAAACAGTCATAAGTCACTTTTTCAGTACCGTTGTAACTTCAAATGGTCACTAAAGCAATGGTTGTAAGTCAAGGACTACTTGTATTATAAATTTATACTGCCTGTCCATCTTCCCCATGATTATTAAAAGCATATGATTTAATTAATTCTTAGTTAATTCTTTTAGATAATTCTGGATGGGAACAAAGTGCTTAATAATTATCTAGCAATTGTGGGATTTACTTGTTTCATCTGAAATGGCTTAGAGAGCACACCAATTAACTAGAGACTGATTTTCTCCTGTCTGGTTCCCTTTGGATACAGTGTCCAAAGCAGTGTATGCAGTGAAATGAAGCAGTGCATAATAGCAAACTACAATATGGTCATGGGAACAATTCAAGTCCTTGCTCTCCCTCCCAAACTCCCTTTCCTAAATTGAACTCATCCCTGTGTGGCAAGATGTCCTTAGGGCAACAGTGTATTATACTTTCATAGGTATAATACAGAATACAATATGATTATTAGCAGAAATATTCAAAATTTCATTTTTAATGACTATATAGTACATTGAGCTGGATTAGGAATGCAATAAATTGTACAATTTTCAGGTGACCTCCAAGGGATTTTTCACATTATACAGCCTTTCTTAAGAATTCTCTTCCAAGAAAAGAAAAGAAAAAGATTTTTCCATTAGTTTAAGTTTCCTAAAGAATGCTTGACATTATATCCTTCAGGGAACTTACCCAGCCTACACACAAAGAGGAACACTGAATTCATTTGCTCTGAACTATTTTTGGAATTGTTAAGGTTGTGTGAAATAAACAGCATTACATTATCCTTTTGCCACATGGCTCTAATTGTAATAGAATGAAAATCTATTTTGGTGAGACAGTCAGTCCCCATGGGTGCGAGAAGTTCACGACCAACCACCTTGCTGAGAATTGAACATCTAATCTCATGATGGATGGAGTTTGCTGGTGCATATTTTACCTGCCTACAGTTATGTAGTTGAACAATTTATTTCATAAGAAAAGAATTTCAGTTGGCTTATAGAGAATTAAAAATAGGCATAAGGAAAGAAATCTTTGAGCCTCTAACTATGTTGTTTTGATAAAAGTTGAGAGCTATAAAAAGTTCTGCTGAAGCAAGGATATTACATTGCAATATAAACAGAAAACAGAACTATATAAAAATTGAAACTATTTCAAAATAACTTCTACAGGTACTCCTTGTTAAATGTCCTCTTGTACAGCAATATTTTAAATTTACAATACCATTGGACAAGGATACTTACAACAGGTCCTTGTACTGTAGTTGTGACTGGCACAGTATCTCTGTGGTCATATGATCATGGTTTAGGAGCTCAGCAACCTGCTCATAATTACAACACTGCAGAGTCCCACAGTCCCACAACTTCCATTTGCAACCTTCACTGATGGCTTCCAATAAACAAAGTCAATGGAGAAGATAGCAGGGAGTGACAAAGTGTAATCATGTGATCGCAACTAATACTGGCAATTGTAACTGCCAAAACTGGTTTCATAAGTTGCCTTGGTTATGTGTCATTGTGTCTTCTGACTGCATCATTAAGCAACAGAGTTACTGTCAGTAAGTGAGGACTGCCCATAGCTCAGATTTTCACATCATTCCATTCCCTGTAAAATGTTCATAGTCGAAAGAAGTCCCTAGCTATTAAGAATAAGCTGTTGTATGCACAATAAAGTATTAGGAGATAATTTATGTTATAATGCTGAGACATACATTTGGCAGATAAGATTTTATTTCATAGCTAGGTCTTCACATAATTTCTCTGAAGTAAATTAATTTGAGCCCTAAGAACTTAAAATCAAGAACTCTGGATTGATTGGTTTGATGATGATAAATTAGTTTGTTTCTTTGGCTGTCCATTGTATCTTCAGGATTCTTCACCAACATCAAAGTTCAAAGGCATCAATATTCAGGAAGAGTCTTGCTTCTTCATAATACAACTTTTGCTTCCATAGTGTCAGAAGGAATACTACAATTTGTGTGATTCTGTTCTTCGTAGGTATGAGCACATCATAGCTTTTTCCAAGACTTTTCCAAGGCTGCTCTACCAAGTGTTAGCCTGCAGTATATTCCCATGAGTGGTTGATCCTTTACAGTTGAAGGTTGATTCTGAAAGGCATGCTATTTTCCACTTCTATATCGTCATTGCGAATTCTGGTCATTCTATTTGTTCTTATTAGTTTGGTCTTCTTTATATTTCATTTTACTCAATTGTTTTGTACTTTGCTCCTTGATATATGTTATTAGATCTTGTAGATCTCTTGTATTTTCAATTATCAGGGTATGTTATCAGCATAGCAAAGGTTACTGATATTTCTTCCTCCAGTTTTAAAACCATACTCATCTTCCAATCCAGCTGCCCTTAATTTATATTCAGCATATAAGTTTACAGATGTCATACTTCTTTGTCAACTTTGAACCAGTCTGTTTTGACATGTTCTGTCTATGCTGTCTATGCTAACCAGCATTTAAGTTTCTCATGAGAATAGTGAGATATTCTGGGATTCCCATTTTTCTGAACACCTCCCACAACTTGACACGATTGACATAATCAAAGGCCTTTCTCTTTGGCATTCTTTGACTTTTTCAATTATCCAGGGTATCAGCAGTAATGTCTCATGTTCCTCAGATTTTTCTAAAGCCAACTTGAACATCTGGCATTTCCTTTTCCATGTAGGGTGGAAAATAAGCATTATTTTGTTATAATTAAGTCATCCTCTTTCGTTCTCCACATACTTGATAGATGAGATTCAAATCAAAGTAGCAAAATTTACTATTTTCTCATCTGTGAACTGAGTTTGACACCAATACTTTTATAATATTTGAATTCTTTAATATAATAGCATTTGTAACATTTTTAATGTAGTAAAAGAGTCCCTGGACACATATTCAGGATTTGGCATTCCTTTTCTCCTTGTTAATACAAGACATGAATTAAAAAACACTAGTCTATGTGGTTCATCAGCATGTACAGTTTACATACTTAATTAAGGTTGAATTATTGATGATTTTCTAAAATAATGTTGTAGTGCATTTACCAATTTAGCATGCTTCAAATGAAATGTGGCTACACCTCCATTACCCAATCATTGGCTGTGGCAGTGAAAATTCTTAATACAACTTAGAAGACACCAGGCCAGGGAAGACTCTTAGTATAATCCAAGTAACAGTTCGGTACAGACTTGAATGTATGCTTATTATGCTGATACCTCCCTTCTGCCAGACACACAGAGATTGCTTTACATCAAAGTCAAGATACACATTCATCCAAAGTGATTGAAACAATTGCCAAATAACCTAACTTTAAGCACTAATTCTGACTTCTGAAAAGCATTTGGTTTTGTTATACATGAGTAAAATTGAAGAAGTAAAAGGGTGAAGGATTGGTGGGGAATGGAGGCACCATTAGAAGCAGACTGAATTGTTAGGTTTTTTTTCTGTCACTAACAGAACTTAAGTTAGCCATAAATAACTTATGCCATTTCATTTAAATTATGGTCTTAGTCTGAACCAAACCCAGCATTTTCATGACAATTGTCTGAGGACAGAGTGCCTTCTGCTTTTACTCTTAAGAATAAATAATGTAATAAATCATCTCAGAATATCCCTTTGGTCATTTGATTATTATTAATCTCAGTTAAACTGCATATAAATCTCTTGCACATAATGTGAGATGAATTAAGTATGAAACTAGTAGTAGAGTTGTTCAACTTTACATTCTTGGCATCTATGGTAAAATTTACCATTAATTAAAAGTGTGTTTTGCTCTACAATCCAGAAATAGTTCTGATGTTTAGCTCTTTGTGGCTTGCAAGATCATCTCTCCCAACTAGAATTTGCCTATCCTGTGAATTCAACTGCAAATGGGCTCTTTCAGAACTCCATCCCACATGAGCTCAAAGCAATGGGAACCTGGAGTTGCACCTTCCTATTGGCAGTCCCCATGTTAAGGAATATTCTGCCCCTTGAGCTAAGAGACATCTGACCTCACATGTTGCAAAGCAGTGAAAATGATTTTGTTTCACTGGACATTTGATGTAGACAGTGGACCTGGGCTGCATCTGTAATTTTTTTCTGTATTGAGTTATGTTGTTATGAGTTACGATGGCTTTAATATTTCTATGATTTAAATCACCTTGACTTTGTAGAAATAGAAGGATAAAAGTTTGTTGGTAATCAACATACTGCAACTAATAACTGGCCAGCAGGAATCAACACATTCCTGGGCCATCATCTAATGAAATTACCACTCAGCCTCCCAGTGGTAACAGGATATATATACTGTATATATAGTGAGTTTACAAGGGTAGGAATCTGAATGTACACGATGGGTTTATTGGGGCAGGGTGGGGGAGAAGGCTGTCAAATTAAGACAGAGACCATAGTCATGCAATTTAACACCACCACCCCATTATATATTTTTATGTCATGCATGTAACACATGTTAAAAATGGGCTTTGATTGCACACTAGTAGCTATGGTCTTGATTTTTTTTTATTCCTCTTCCCTTCTTAAAGATGCTCCTTTATGGCATTCTTATCAAAATGAAATAAATAAATCTAGGTTGGTCAGTGACTGGATGGGAGACTGGATGTTAACTTATGTACTTTACTTTGGTTTCAAATCAGTTCTATAATACTAAATGTAATTAATAAATAAAGTAACAAGGTCACAAAGAGGAGTGTCATGTTCAGTAGGCCTGAACAGAATCCAAATTCTAGAGCTAGTGATTAACTAACATCAGGGCGCCAAAATGCAATGCTTAGGGCAAGTGAGCTGGTATGAATATGGGAATGTTCTAAATGCTCCAGTTTCAACTTTTTCCATGTGAAATTACTTCCCTTTGTAAGAATCCTATGCTTGCTATGTGTTATTAAGAGAACATCGGAAGGAAACTCAGATATTGAGCTTTGCTGGTTTCTGTTCCAGCTTTTTCACTATCAACTTGAGTTAGTTATATTCTAAGGCTGAGTTCAAAACAAACACATAGAAAGTTGTAGGAAATTTCGGGTTCAAAATTAATGGATATGGGTCAGGGGATAAAAAGATGCACTCAAAATTCCCAGTTCGTCTTTTCTTTTTACTGCTGTTTGTTTCCACTGAAATTCAACGCAATACCTGAAATTTCGACCTATACAATCACCCTACTGCAAGATGTTACATCAGAAGAGCAAAAAATAACATTATCAAAGGGCTTCTAAAGAAAACAATGTTGACTGCCTAGGAGAGGCAGAAGCCTGTTATTACCATTAAATTTAGCTACATTTCATTCCCTAATCTTGAGCTCTTGGTAATAGGACAATAATTTTTTCTCTGCCTCATCCTCTTCAATAAAAATGGCATCTTTCAAAGATTAAGAACATATTTATTATTTTAATAACTCTCTGATGGCTCCTTATTTTCTTGGTCAGTTTGAATGGATAAAACTGTCTTGTCCATAAAAATGGATTCCAAGACTCAGCATTGGTGCTGAAAAAGAGAGTATAGGATTAGTAGCGATAAGAGTATAATTCCAAAAATCTTATCTGCAAGTGTATACAAAATTTGTACATCAACTCTTTTAATACCAATAATTTTACCACTGCCAAAGAATAATCCACATTAGGATATATTTGTATTTTAGAGGATAGCCCCAGATAACAAAGCTGCATAATGCAGCAACTCAAATAGAAAAGCTCTGATTAGACAGAAACATTTCTATTTATTTATTTTTTACAACCATTAGACAACAGGACCTGTCATACAGTAATATGGCTTTGTCCATTCAGCATGTGAATTAATTAATACCTAACATATCATCATCCCTCACTAATTCAGCTTTGAATTTTAACATAATGCATTTACAAAAGATGCTTGGAATATGCCAGATGATCTTCCATTTCATGTAGCAGTTCTTTGCAAGCATCTGTAACAGTTCATAACTGTAATGATTTGTGGTTATGGATGCTGTTGGTAAATATGTATTTCTTCATAAAATAAGCATGTAATCTCAATTCATGGGGAAATTAAAGAGATATTTCCTTTGACTTTATATTGCTTAAGAAAAAAAAATGTATCATAGTTTGCACTTTTATTACAATCTTCCAAAGCAAAGTAAAAGTCACATTTATTTATTTTATTTTATTTTAACATTTATTTTTATCTTGCCTTTATTATTTTCATAAATAACTCAAGGTGATGAACATACTTAATATTTTTTCCTCCTATTTTCCCCATAACCACAACCTTATTAGAGGAATTGGTCTGAGAGAAAATGACTTGCCCAAAGTCACCTACCTGGCTTTCATGACTAAGGTGGGACTAGAACTTACAGTCTCCTAGTTTCTAGATTGATCTCCTAACCACTACACCAAACTTGCTCTCATTCGATTATATTTTCTTTGATATGTTTAAGAGGAAGCAATATATAATATTTGTTTGCTTTCTGGGATTCAGATGTAATTCCAAAAGCTCAAGAATGTTCAATAAAAGTAATAGCCTACGGGCTTTCTAAGAACACCAGCACAAGCACAAGCACAAACATGGCTAGTGTCATTTGTCTGCCATGTTTCCATGATTCATAATCTATGAATCAAGCAAGCTTAAGGGGTCCAGGCTGTCCTTGTGTCCTAGCAGTTTCCACCTTATTTTGACACCCGCCAAAGGAAATGGGAGTTTTTGTCACCTTGGAGAGAAGTAAGGTAATGGGCCCTGGATGGAAACAGAGGCAACAGAAGCAGGATAGGGATCAACAATGGGGACATGAATTTCATACTTATATAGTGTCTTCTAGCTCAAGAATAAGCACCTTAACCCAGTATAACAGTACTCAAAAGTGTAAATTAATTGGCAATATCCCATTCTAGATGTATTTATGAATGTGTGGGTTTTGTCCCTAAAATATATACGGTAATTTAGGACAGTTCTGTGCAAGTCCTTTTGAAATGAATCAAGTAGTATGTAAGATCAAGTAGTCTAATGTGCTGCTTCATCTCAGCAGTCTTGTAGACAGACACTTTCTACTGTTTTCTAAATATTTTATATTCTCACCCATAAAATACTTAAAATGATCAAACTACATAGGTATAAAATATTTCAATTTGCTTTTTTCCTCAGACTGGGTCTGAGACCTTACAAGGACATGTGGAAGGACAGCCTGGGAGCAATGAAAGAGTTGATGAGCCAGCTCGTCATGTTTTCTCTTTCTCCTGGTTGAACTCATTGAATGAATGATGACTCCTAGTCCAGATGGCATCTGGTGAACTCAATAGCAGGAAATAACAGCAAAGAACACATTGAAAATAATAGCGGATCAGATTTTATTTAAAGACTTTATTTTGAAAATCATCACGTTGGATCTGACTTTTGTACAATTTGAGCAGGGTGGTGGTGGGGAAGAAAGAGTAGGAGTTAATACCTTGTCATGAACCATTTGAATGTCAAATTCATACACATTTTTGAACTCATGGCAAATATCAAATGATAACATTACTTGTCCAGTTTGCCTCTAGGTACTGGGATTTGGACATAAGGCTCTATAGTATTTCTAATAGCTGATCTGGGTTATGTCCAAATTATTATATCAATGTGGCAAATGCCCCTACTTATGTTCAAATAAAATTAAAATCAGAAGGAAGGAAGGGATTGAAAAGAACAATATATTTACAAGTAAACTAAAAAGTAAAGTAAAAGTAAAAGTAAAAATTCATTATGCATATTTGTAAAATGCCTTAGGCATACTGTTAGTTTTATGTTTGTACTTTATCATTTCTTCACTAAAGACATTGTTGTTAATAAATTTCTCATTATTTGGAAGTTTCTTCGCTTGCCTTTTTTTTATAATTGACTTCGGTAACGCTGAAATTAAAATATTTATTAAAATATTCATAGATTGTTTAGCTCATAGAATTTTACTGCACATATATATATATATATAATTAATAAATCTTACAACAATTTTAACAGGGTCTAAAAAGGCAACTATTGGAAGCAATAACAGAAGAAAAAGATAATTAAAATAGATGAAAAGCATAATGAAGCAGAAATATGTTTATCTGTTACTTCAAAGTGAGCTTGGGCCCAGCTAGTATAATGTTCTTCAGCAGAGAATTCAAAACTAGAATGCTACCACAAGCCCTATTGCACAAAAGGGTGGGATATATAACTGGACATTTACAGAACATTAAATGATGAGAACTGACATTTATAAGCAAAATCACCAAAATTAATGAGGCACTAATTTTCTTGATGACATTTGGACTCCAGTTGGGGTTTTTTAAATCAGAATTGCCTTATATGGTGGTAGAAAACTGGTTTTGAATTTTTGGAGTTTTCAAAGTAATGTTTTCATATAGTATAAAGAATAACAATTCAAATCAGTGTTCAAAATCTTTGCAACAATGATGATGTATAATGGAGTATCCTAAACTGTGACCTAATTGCTGGGATTCTGTTATTTTTAATTGATAGACTTTATGTTACAACTAAGTTGAATTCTCATTTTCTACATTAACAATGAATTAAAATGTCCAACATTGAGAATCTATGGCCCTCTAAATATTGAGCTTCAACTCCCATCTACTCTAGCTTGATTAAACAATGATAATGGATTATGTGAACTGTGTCTAAAATCAGCTACAGTGCAACAAGTACCTATATGTATGCCACAGTAATGTTTCCTAAGAATTTTAAAAGTTTATTTCTTTCAGTTTCCATGACTTTTAGTGCAACATCATGGAATCTCTTTAGTGAGTAGTAGCCCAAATATTTTTCATGTCTGTGTGCAACCTATTCGTCCATCAAGAAGAAAAAGAATAAATATTTGATTTGAATTTTCCTTTCCCTTTTGATAAAAATAATGACTTCCTGCTGACAATTCTGCCTAGAACTTATCTCATACATTTATTCATTCATGCCACCTGTCAATCTAAATTTTGAATTTCATTTTAACATAGTCACGGTGATGCTAAAAATCAAAAAGATCGCTCATTTCTTTTTGAGAACATCCAAATATATGAGGGAGGGGGGGTGAGTTTGATGACGTACAAAGAAAAGAACATGTTGGCTCTTCCTGTGTCTTCTGCCAAATATTAGTGTATCTATTTTACAGCATTGACACAGAGCTAAGCCTACAAGTAATTCAGACTAACTTAGGTGTATTGAGAAAAGACACAGAAGCAGGTGCTGGTATCAGGAAGAACTGTTACTTAGTGAAAAATATATGTTATGCATGCAAAGGTTCTCAGATTCAACTCATAGCCTCCTTATACAGAACTGGGGTAAATTCCCATTGAAACTTTGGACAGTCACTGTCAAATAATGTAGAGTGGGTGATAAGTACATCTTCCCAAGGCAAACTTGTTAAAAGCCCACTCTGTCGTGCAAGGCATGCCCCATCCATATTGTAGCCATTTAAAATGGACTGGAGAAAGAGAAAAGGAAGGTCTCACATCAGCTTCTTTATTGCCACTATGTATTGGTATGTGGGAATGACTTTAGGAGGAAGACCCACAGTCTAGTCAGCAGAATGATAAAAGGAATCTGAGTCTGAAAGTACAGTTTTCAAAATTAGGAAGGGCCCCTTCTCAGACTCTTTCTTCACCCCACATCCATCCTTTGGATTCAGATTTTGTTCATCAGAGAGTTGTCAAGGCTGCATCTCTTCCTCTTGTTTCCCAAGGTTGTTCCACATACCATTACGCTCTGCTACAGTAGACTTCAGGCCTAAAATGATCTCTCCTACCTTCTCAGTCACCCAAATGTCCTTCATCATCCTACTTGACTTCTGCAATCATGGCCCTCTCACCACAAGTCCTCCGTGAACATAGTAAGCCAGCAGAAATATATTCTTTCAAGCATACAATATCTACAAAATCTGAAAGATTACTATGTGCTTTTGTTGGGGTCATGAGGATGAGTTGCTGTTTCTGGGCTTTAAAATGTTAGTTATGTCAGCAAAGTGAATCAGAAAACTGACATTGCTGCTATCTAGTGCTTATCCAGATTTTTGTAGCCCACATATGGTGGTTGTTAATTGCATAAAATATGCTTACATATCCATGGGGCAAGGAGTTGGTGACAAGAAGAACTTGAGTAGACCTCCTGTGCCTGCAGATCCCAAGAAACATGTTTCCTGTATTTTCATTATATTTGCACCACTGAGTGTTAACTGTCATTCCAAAGGCAATGCTGGTTGGAAATATCCCTCTGGAAGGTTACCAGTTTATTGACAGTTTATTTTTACTTTTTTCTTTTAATTGATTTAACTCCAAACAATTTTGGTTGGCTCACAATATACCAGACAATGTAAAACCAATATAATAAGAAACAACAAACACAAAACCGTTGAAGTCCCAGTTGTTCCCCAGTACTTGAGTTAGGATCGTTGGGACCCCTTGTGGGTGTTGCTTTTGGCCAGTTCACCATCTTGTTTTTTACCTGATTTCTCCTTTATTTTCTTGTAATTTGTTTTTGGATTATAATCCATTTTATTCTTTTGGTTATACTGTTATACTGGTTTGCCCAGAGATATTTGAAATCAGGTGGAAAAAAATAAACTGAATAAATTAAGCTGACAGATCTTCTGTTTTAGATTTTTCTTGGTCTGCTGATCCCCACATATACAGAAATTATAACTCATAAAAATTCAAGACAAAAATTCTGGAGTTGTAGTTCCAGTCTTTCAAGGGGGCACAATTTGGGGAAGATTACTATAGAAGAGACACAATGTCAGAAGGAGATGGCCAGTGCCTGGGAATGAAGACCTCTTGCTGATTCAGAAGTGGATAGTAAGATCTTTGAGACTAGTGATCTTAACATCATTGATCCAGAGAGTATCTGGGTGTTACGAGGCTGGAAGAGCTCTCTATCCCTTTCAGGGTTGCTTGGATTGCTATATATATTGATTAGATCTTTTATTGAAAAACATATTTAAGGCACACCAAGAAGATGGTTATTCAACAAGAGCACATGCAGACATCCAGAATCATCTGCTTAACTTTTTTTTAAATCACTGACCATCTCTCCCAAAACTCACAGTTTTGTCCCCCATCTTCACTATCACCACCATTTATTCTTCATCACCAGTTTGTGATGTAAAGTAAGCCGATAAACAGTGACCAGTTGATATCCACTTTCTCCTGATCCCCACTCTACCTTTTTAAATGACTATATCTCACTGGCTTAAATGTTGGGGTAGAAGAAAACATTCTCTGCAATGGATGGATTCTTTGAAAGATGACAGTCTTTCATTTGGGCTGATTTTGAATTAGCTACCATCCTATGGTTTCCCCAGAATTATTTCACTTTCAAAAATGTCTGGGAATTGTGGAAGGAGTTCTATTCCACTATCTTGGTTTTCTCTTCTAAACATTCTTGAGAGGTCTGTCCCCTTGTCTAAATATGGACACAAAATAAAACACTTTGCAAAGTCTTTGATGTCAGAAATAACTCAGCAGTACACTCAAACACCTATATTCTAGCCACCAGTCTCTTTTGGGAGGATTTCTGAAGAAAAAGCCTACTCTCATCCCACTCCAGGCCAAAAAATGTGCCACATTTCTTTCGTAGTTTCCTCTCATTCCATCCTCAAAAACCTGTAAGCAAAACTCTGATGAAGAAAGATGGAAAAGGTCTGAAGGATGTTTGCCGTGTTATTAACAAGAATGGAGTTTTGCTTGTTTTTTACATGATTTGAAAGGTAAGAATATATGGTATCTTTTTTATTATCTGAGGTGACAACAAACACTGCTTGTGTTCCTGTAATGCCAAAATATACTGAAAGGAAAGGGGAAAAGCACTGCAGCTTGAATAATATATTTCACTTGGAAATCCACCTTTTGGTTGGATTTTTGGTTAACTGGGTTAACTGGGACAGAGCGCCAAAACAATTACTGCCTAGGGGAAAAAATAGGCAGATGGATACATCAAATGGCAACTTTGCACATGGTTTATTCTGGAATAATATAAACTGCAAAGTATTCCTTGAAACAAGGCAGGATGAACAACCTCACTCCTTCCAGAAATTCTCCTTTATTGATTCCAATTAGCACAGTCTGTTGTTACAGTTTTGACCTGCTGACTTTTCAAAGATTCGGAGGCTAGCAGGTTGCTTACCTTTATGCAGGAGAGCTTAGAACCCAGAGTTAAGGACAGGCAAAGCAAAAGGGACAGCTTTCTCTTAGGAATCATTTTGTTGAACCTGGAACCATTATCTTTTTACCCAAAATCTATGGAGATCATTGCACCTGTCCAATGCAGCTCCCGTTTTTAATTACTAATATCTGAACTAATCTGGAGCTGATATCCTAACAGATGTCAGGCAGATTAAAAATTGAGATCATCCTCTATTCAGATGGGCTGGTTCATATCTACCATTGTCCTCAACTACCTACGGTCAATGGAAGTTATAGTCTTTTGTTGGGCACCAGTCTGGAGAGTTAAATCCCCCCCTCCTCATCCCCTTCTCCGTTTCAACATTTCTTCCCTACAGGCCAATTGAACCTTGGCTAGATGGGTGCACAACCATTGTGCCCCACGATCAGATTCCGTGCGTGTCAGTGTTTTTCTACTCCATAATCCACCGTTAATCCATTTAACAGCCCCACTCCTACCCCATCGAAGGTCTCCAACCCTCCATTTTTCTGAAATTTGACGTACCGGTAGGCAAGGAAGTGTATGCAAACCAACGTTCCTTTGCAGCTTTTATTAAAAATATAGAGAGATATTATATAGATAGATATTAAACGTTCTCTTACACAACCAAGTTGACCGAGCGCTGAAAATATGTTTTATTTGTGGAAAGAAATGTTTACAAAGAAAAGACAAAGAGGAGTGAAATCGAAATAGCTGAGTACAGAGAGGCTCCGGCCCCCTTCCCCTCCCACCAACCCCAGAAGACGCTTCTCGTCCTTCACCTGCTTCTGATGGCCAGACCAACGGACCCCACCCTGAAACGCCTAAACCTGAATCTTGCCTGGGACAGGACGGGTGAGAAAAGAAAAAGAAGTTACAAACGACGACACTTGGGTACGACGCCGGACATGCTATTCAAGGCTACTTCGAGAAAGCTTTCGAATAAAAGAACGAGGAGGGAAAGGGAACGGCGCGAGGGAGCGGTGTAAGTAGATCTAGGTCGAAGGGCTGTGCTAACTGGAGGAGCTCTTTGGTCGGGGCCAGGCAAAGGAGACCGCTTCATTTCCCGATGATTTCCATCAGTTTCCTGTTGCTATGAGCCTGCTGCGCCAACTGCTCCGCTCGGGCCATCTCCAAGACTTCTCGGAGGAGATGGAAAGTCAGATCCAAGGAGATCGGCGGCTCCTCGGATCGTTTCTCCTTCTCCCTGGCCTGTAGGTGGGCGCCGTCGTCTTCGCCGTCCCAGGAGTCGGTGGCGTCCTCTAACGAGCGTTCTTGGAAGTGCTGCAGCTGTTGGACGACGGCTCGGAAAAAGTTGCCCGCGGACGCGGACGTGTGGCTGGTGCTGGTGCTGGTGCTGGTAGTGGAGGAGAAGGATCCGCCGGCGGGAGCAGCAGCGGGGTTCTTACGAAGGCTGCCCAAGCGCAGGAAATATTCTTCTCCCATGCGGAGCAATATGGGGAGCGATTGGGGTTGTTCTTGGAAATCTAGCTGCTGCAGAGCGCTACTGGCGGCGGGAGCGGCCGGGGCTCCCTTGCTGAGGGTTCTGCACTCATGGCAGGGCTGGAGAGCAACCAATAAGATCCCGGTAGAAACAAGCAGCTGGATCTTCATGATTCAGGACGGCCGGATCTGAAAATGTAACAGGAGGGATGGTGGGAAAAGGCACAACTCCCTATCAAAGAACTGGGGATTTTTGCTGTCCGTGCAATTTACTGTCCGAGGTGCTGAAATATTTCAAGCAAACCTCGCGAAAACTCTTAACGAACCGAGAACACAAATCAGACTTTTTCCTGGAACTATCAACCCAACTCGAATCATTTTTTTCTCGAACTTAAGCGTGAGAAAGATTTGCATTCTTTCTCTGGGTGAAGACTGCCTGAAATCCACCCACTCTTCTTCATTAAAGGTCAGAATAGACGGAATTGTACTTGATTTATACAGCTAAATCGCTATATCGGGGGTTTCCTATAAATCACCACATTTAATCTTTTGAAAACAGTGAACCTTGCCGTGCCAAACAATGTCTTCTCCCTCCTCCTCCTCCTCCTCCTCCTTCCTTATCATCACAGTTATTACATGATCTCAGGATAACGATGTTTCTTAGACCATACTACATACTTCTACCACAATCCACAAACATGCAGACACACGCACACGCCTCCTGAGAAAAGTTTGCAACCTGTGCTTGTATCTGCCTCTTCCCTACCTTAAGAGATACCGACGGAGCAGTCTGGGAGAAGTAGAGTCAGTCAGTGGTCGGTGCTCACTTTTTCTCTCTCTTTCCTTCTTGGGATGTGTACCTAACGTCTCCTGCCTGTCCTGGTGATCCGTCGGTGTCCTAATCAGAGTCTGGCTGTGTGATTTTTATAGGTTAGACCCTGTTCTGGAATCACGCAGCCCTCGCCTAATAAGCTGACGCTTCCTTGACAGCTCGCTTGCGTGCCCCGATCCACTGCTGAATCAATCATGGGGGCCGCTCCATAGCAGCGGTGGGCAACGTCCTGCAATCACAACCCCAAGTCTCACATCCAATTATAACAAGAGATATTTATTGCTTCGTTAGTGACGTCAGCAAAGCCTGTGGTAGGGAATTATCAGCGGGACACTCTTTCCCATTGACAAAAAACCTTGAATGAAGAGTTCCCAAACTGGAGGGGGGGGGAACAGAACAGAACATCAGCAAGCACCACCTCCTACTATCCCCAGTCAAGATGGTCAAAACTTTCCACTTTGTTTGTTCTAAGGAAACTGTAACTCAAGGAAATCAAAGCACTGGAATCACACTTCTTTAAAGGTAACAAGTCGTTCCTAGGAAAACTTCTGAAAGTAAGTCTGGTTTATTGCCAACAAAGCCATTCTTTCTACTTTCCTCCTCTACAGAGTAGAATATCCACAGAATTTCTAATATTCAAGGGCATAAATAACATCTTAAAAACTGAGTAGCCTTTCCATTGGTTTTGCTATTGATATAAGAATTCAAATTAAAAACTGAAATCAGGGGAAATAATCAGGTAAAGCAAACATATGCAACACACCTTTCTCTCCGGCTTTGTTTCTAATAGTGGGAGGATGGGGAGGAGGGCTGATATGATAAAGAGTGATAAAGTATTCTCTTAAATAGATGGTGAAGTTGACAAGTTTGCTAGTCCTAACCTTTTTTGGAGCATAAAATCCCATGAATTACAACTGAATTTTCTCTGCTGAATAACTTGGAGTGTGGCATGAAAAGAGTTCCAAAGACATTACAGAGAGGTGAAAGTCCAGCCCATACACAGCCCATCTGGCTAGCACACAAAACACATACAAAGGGGAAGAAGGGAGAAATAGGGTTGTTGTTGTTGTTGTTGTTTTTTGTCATTGCCACTGTGCTATACTTCCATACACAGTGGATCCAATTTAAAATCTGCTGTTGGTCTTATTGGAGCTAGACCTGATTGCCTTTTCTTCCTTTCCAGCAGCTAAGAGTCATATACAGTATATGGCTGAATCCAAGCTGTTCTTTCTACACCTCTTATAGCCTTTGAAATGATCACAGGCTTTTATCTCAGGCATGCAGGAAAACAGCAATGCTGGAGGTAATCCTACCTCTAATTTCCTTTGATCTAGGTAACTTGATATAGCTGAATGGCCCTTTTAATTTTACTGGCCCCTCCTTTTGCCTGCTTGCGTCTGTAAAGTTAAGTCTTCTTCAAGGACACTTCAACTCCTATTGACTTCATAGGGGCAACCAAGTAATTTTCTTGTTACCAATAAAGAAGAATATTTGTAGCTCAGGGTTGAAATGAATGGGTAATGAAACATCTGCAAGAAAACAAGCAAGCTCAGAGAGCACCAATGGCCCTTCAGTTTTCTTGTTAGGAATATAGAAATGATTTGCTATTAACTTCTGAGATTTTTGTTTGTTTGTTTGTTAGATTTATATGCTGCTTATCTCACATCAAGGTTTTTTCCACCTTCCCAGTCTAATTGTTACCTGTAGAATTCCTTGGTCTCCCACCAAGTACCAACCAGGCATTATTTTGTATACCCTCTGTATGGGGAGTTAGGAAGCAAGTTGATCTGAGTTCTTTAGTTTTAAATTTTTATTTACACTTGATTCTATGTCACCCTTGCCATTTTTGTCCTTAGTCTTATAAGCATAGAATAGTTTGAACACATCCTATAACCAATTAGCATTGTTTTCCTCAGTGCAACCCAAGAGCTTCAATATACACACAAACTTACATACGATACTTTTTTTTCTTTTCTAACCCCCAATCGGTGACAGTTGAACTTGGATCCCAAAACAGTTGCTGTTGCAAATGCCATCACCGATCCAGCTTGTTTCCTCTATAGGAAAGAAGTCCCACAGTCAAAAACACTCTTTAATTCTCTATTCCCCAGTTGCTCTCAGCCTAAGTTAAGAAGTTGGTTTGTGGATGTATTTACCTTTCTATGGCTGACAAATGGGAGGGGATAGGAAAGAAGAAGGGAGGACAGGGGAGGGGAGATGGAGGATGAGGGTGAGGAAAGGAGAGGGAGAATCGAGAGGAGAGGAGGGAAGGGGAGGGAGAGGGAAGAGAAGAGAAGGAGAAGGGAGAGGAGAGGAGAGGCGAGGGGGAGGAGGGATTCAAAATATCCAAATCACCTTCTGAGATAAAGTCAAGGTCAGACCGCTTTCCAGGCTCTGTTTACTTTCTTCTGT